>JAGDQP010011203.1:0-53631 GCA_022664845.1 Lepisma saccharinum
TTAGGCATGATTAGAAATGAACGTGGAGTTCTTCAGAAGGATGAAGGATTCGACTAAAATTGTCGATGCGTGGAAGTTATTTCGACAAACTTCTTAATGTACACAACGGGGAACAAACGGAGGAATGTGAAATTTATACCGCAGAACCGTGGATACCCGAACCTAGTGAGATCGAGATCGAAATGTCAATAATTAAATTGAAAAATTTCAAATCACCGGAAATAGACAATATTCCAGCCGAATTAATTAAAGCAGGTAGAAGGAACGGCATTAATCAAGCAATTACATAAATTGATAAGTGCTACATAGAGAAAGGAGCTTCTAAAGGAATGGAAAACTTCAATAATAGTTCCGATTTACAAAAAAGGCGATAAATCGGACTGTAATAATTATCGCGGAATCTCGTTACTTCCAACATGTTACAAAGTATTGAGTAATATTCTGTTAATACGCCTAAGTGTATGAAATAATTGGAGATCACCAATGTGGATTCAAAAGAAATCGATCCACGTTGGACCAGATTTTTCGCCTTGAGATAAATTTCGGAGAAGAAATGGAATACAATAGGACTGTTTACAAGCTTTTCGTTGATTTTAAGAAAACATATGATTCTATCAAAAGGGAAAAATTATACAGTATCCTGATACAATTTGGAATTCCGAAAACAAATGGGGAAGATGTGTCTCAGCGATCCCATAAGCAGAGTACGGATAGATAATAATATGTCAGATAGTTTCAAGATTCGCAACGGATTGAAACAAGGCGATGCCTTCTCACCATTATTGTTTAACTTAACGTTAGAATATGCGATTTTAAAAATTAAAGGGGACAAAAAGGGACTAACATTAAATGGTTTGAATCAACTGTTCGTATACGCGGATGATGTAGATCAAATACGGGACGATATAGATGCACTACTAAGCAACACCGATGTCTTAGTAGAAGCGGCGAGATAGGTCTTCAAGTAAACATAGATAAAACAAAATACATAAGAAGAAGCCGAGATACAGGGAATAAAGGAAATAAAAAATAAGAATTAGGGATGAGGCCATAGAGAAAATAAACAAATTAAAATAATTGGGAACATACGTAAGAAGCAAAAACGAGGTCACGGAAGAAATAAAAAGCCGCTTAGTATCGGGCTACACATGTTTCTGTTCAGTCCAAAAACTTTTAACCTTGCGATTAATATCAAGAAAATTGAAAATATACAGAACTGTTATTCTGCCGATAGTTCTTTACGCTTGCGAAAGTTGCCGGCCGCGTGGTCGAGCGGTCTGCGGCGGTAAGCTATCGACTCAACGGTCCCGGGTTCGAGTCCCGGCATGGGTGTGGATTTTAACAGCTAAAGGCAAATCGTGACGGGCCGAAGTCCAAAGTTACTAAACTGGCCCATATAAAAATAGTTTGTTTTTTTTGCGAAAGTTGAAGTACAACCCTAGCAGATGAACATAAATTACGTGTGTGTAAAAATAAGGTTTTGAGAAAGATATACGGGACGAGAGGACTGGAGAATGGATGAGACTGCATAATGAAGAACTCCACGAACTGTACCATTCACCAGATGTAAATATATTGAAATCGCGACGACTGAGGTGATTAAGCCATGTAGCTCGGGTGAAGGAAAAACGAAGATTATATTCTATTCTGGTTGGAAAGCCGGATGGAGAGAGTCCGTTGAGAAGACCGAGACGTCTTTGGAGGACAATATTAGAAGAGATCTTCTAGAAGTAGATGAAAACTGGCTAGATATTGTCCAGGATAGAATCCAATGGCGAACATGAAATATTCTTTAGGAAATAGATATATATTTCCCCGATTTTATTTCTCCGTCTATTATTCTGTACAATTAATAAAACCTTATTCTGATGTGAAATTATAGACTCTCATATTAAAATGGCTTGGACTTCGCAGATATAGTTTCTTCCATAGCATGTGAACCTTCGGCGCTTGTCAGAAACAAAATCTTTTAACAAACCACAGGGCACGTGCTTCTAACCGCATGGTAAATATTGCCAGATGAACGACGTTGCCAACCTCCATAAAAACAAAATTTTATTTTCACCAAAAGTAAACGGTTTGCCAAAACTTTATCCTTTGTAGATAGTGCAGGACTCTCGTTAAAAAATTCATTAGGAAACATAAAGTTTATCTGAATGAGGATCAGTCACTAGAATGCTTGACTTGTAATCGAAAGGACACAGATTCGATTTCTGGTGCCGGCCATCCAGACTGGTGTTTTCCTCGGTACTATGTCGATAAATGCGCCCTAGTTGTTATTATTATTCGGGTATCGTTATTACTATTATTATTAGGGATACTTTACATCTGTATAAAAATATGGCAGAAACAAGAAATAGTCTGGTTACCCCCCCCCCAAAAAAAAAAAGTTCTGGACAATGATTAACATAATTAGATGACTTATATTTGAATTTAGTGTTAACGCCTCTAGTCAACTTTGGCTCAGGCCGGATGGATGATGATGGGATGAATTGGTGGAATGAAGGAGTGGGAGGAAACCGAGGAACGTCCAGCAACAGGTACTCTATCTGCACTTTCACCAGACAACTACGGTCTAAAAAAATGACATTCTGCTTTTCTTATCCTCACACTCATACAAACAAAAATCAAACTCAATTTCTAGAGGGTGTAAACCCTGCAAAAAAGCAGGAAGCAATCTGAAGATGTGCTGAAATCTTTTAAATGTTAAATAAACCTTGAACATACTGGCAACTTCCCGGTTCTTGAAAGTTCTCTGTAGTTGGCAGATCCGTGAGTATTAAAAGGTTGAAAAACACTGTTTTAGAGAACCAGTTACTCTAGTTTCAAAAATGTTTGAATATATTTGTACATAACTGTAGACTATCTGTACCTATTCATTACACTATTATGACGTCTTGGTATATTTCTTCGATTTCTTTTGAACCCATCTTGTAAAGTTGAAAATTGATTTAAATGAAGAAGGTAATTGAAAATACAGCATCCTGAAATGTAGATTTTGTACACGTGTTTACAGATTCTATTTGCTACATTTATAGCTTTCTTTAGTATCTCCATTTATATGTGACATGTGTGTAGTTTTACTTTATGAATTACACAAACACTAGAATCTCGTTTAACCGAATTTGATGGGACCAAGGGCAAACGGAAATACAGTTAAACCGAAAACATAGTGATTTACATACAGTAGTTTATATTAAAAAAACACAACAATATTTTAAATTAAACTAAAGAGTTTACTACTATTCTGACGTAATAACATAACTAATGTACAGTATTTTTACGGAACATTGAAGGCTTTTTTCAACTAATTCGTTTGTAATTTAGAGTATAAATCAAATGTCGCCTCTGCAAATTGCTAAAATAAACTTTTGTTTTGCACTGCCTCGGCATTAGGTTAATCCGGAAATTCAGTAAATCGGGACTCTGGTTAAACCGTAATTGGCATTTAAAAAAAAGTCACGGAAATATAAAGCATTAAGGAAGTATCGTTTAAGTATCTAGATACTTTAGAGTTTTATCGGGATCTTTATCGAGATGCTTTTATTTCTGAGTATCGTAATAAATACTTTTTGGACAAGTCTTGAGTATATGGATCAGATACTTTTGAGAAGTACCTGACGTAACTATGGTACGTAGTATCTTGACGAAACTCACGTATACAATTACACATATAATTACACATATTACGGGACGTTCTGCGCGTGCACAAGTACTTAAGGGGGTGTTTTGTGTTGAAAATTGAGCTGGATACAATAAATAATAATAATAATAAAAACTGTGACTCAGTAATGGAAACGTAGTCAGGAAAGTGGAATACAGTATACAAATCGCACTCGAAGAAAGTGTGATTCAGTATAGAAAACGCACCCGAAAAAAGTGGGATTTAGTATAGAAAACGCACTCCGAAAAAATGGGATATAGTATAGTAGGAAAAGCAATGAAAAGGGAGTAGGTTGCCGAGTCAATCACAAAAAATGGGAGTCAGTAGAGAAAAAACAAAAAAGGTGAATGGTAGGGGACTGTGGGTGTAAAGGTGGAGAGTAGAAGTTACTGCAGGCTTAGACGAGGTTTCAGTTTAGCTTTCAAGCCCTAGATAAGAGCTCCTTCCCAGAGACTACGAGTGGGTGTGTTTGTGGTGGAGGTTAGGGTATAGATTATAGCTATACGGACATTGTCATCAAAGTCAGTGTTGTGCAATTGCGTATGTGGACACTGGCAAATCGTGTCTGTTGGTGCCAGAAAAGTGCCGGTGATTATTGACACGGAGATTCAAAGGACTACTTATTTCCCCCACATAGAATGCCGGACAGAGTGTGGATGACGTTTGAGGTTTGACAGGTTCCTTTGGGATGTGAGTGAAGTTGCCATCGCCTGTGCTGATAGAGATGGATAGAGACGTAATAAGGATGGAACAGGTTGTACATCTAGCGCTGTTACATTTGTTGTTGGGAACTGAAGCCAAATGTGACGAAGGGTTAGTGTGCACCATGATGTTTCTAAGATTAGGAGGATGCTGAAAAACTAATCTTGGCTTGGCCGAAAAGACAGATCTGATATCGGGTCAGATTAGAGGATATGTAAGTGAGAATGGAGAATTCGTTTGATCTTGATAAGTTTAGGACGAAATTGTAAGATGCTGATCGCCTGGTAATACGAAGTTACCTTAAACTGCGTCTCTGCTAATTCGAGCTTTCCACTAGCAATTATTCTCTCTGTGATATAATTTAGCTTTAGTTTTCTCACGCTGCAATTTCCCTTTTCGCAAAAAGACAGTATTGTGTAGTCAGGGTGTAGAATTTCCATATTTTTTCCGACTTATCATTAGTTTTTTTTTTTTTTTTTTCGTAAAATTAAGTAAGGTTAAAATATAATGAAAAAGCATAAAAAAATCGTGCCTGATCATAAAATTTTTTCCTCTTCATGTATTCATTCAAGTAATCTAATCGCACAACTTCATTTCTTCTTCTATGGTAAGGACTACTTCTTCTTCTGACAATTACTTTACGATTTTCTGTTCCTTCACTTAAGTGCCTTTAGTTTCTGCTGTGGTCTCCTTTTTCAGCGGTTCAGCAGTCTTCTGACATACTTTTCTGTGGTGTTCTTCGGTGCCCTTAAATCGTGCGTATACATTTCCCATTGATAGTATCATCTGCTTTCGGATAGACAGGGCCTGTACGCCAGCAGCTTCATTTACAGCTTCATACGCTACACGCTGTGCCACTAAAGAAAGCTCTTTAAAAAAAAAACTCTAATTTTGCAAGAAGCCACATATCGTTCAAACTTGCAGCTACTATTCTGAAACTGTTACAGTTTAGTTCTTTGTCTGTACTCTTTAACAGTCTCAACATACATTCTCATATCCGGTAATCATTCTTGGCTTCGCGTTTTCTATCCACCGAATGTGACAAAATGGAAGAGGAAACAATGACGAACCTGTTATTTCAGAATACTGGGCACGCCTTGCTGGTACCATTTCGATCAAGTTATACAAGGCTTTGAGAAGAGAAATCAAGTCGCATCCAGTTTTTGGTATGCCAGTCTTAAAAACACCGTGAACAACGTGAAGACCACACTAACCAAGTTCAAGAAGCTGTGGGGCATCTGCAAAACGTTTCTCTTTAATGAGCCTTAAAAGTGTCCAGTTTACGTTTAGCTCATTCATTGAAATTTGCAGAAGCTTGGATGGCTCAAGCGACTGCAACACATTCTCAAAACCATGTAGAATCCAACGACATGGTGTTCGCATTCTTGTAACAAGGATTTAAGTTGATGTTGAAAATAGGACATAATCCATACACGATGTTATATGAGACATTGTCCTTGTGTAATTTCATGTCTCTAGGAATTGCACTGTCTGGAAACATTCTGGTGAATGGAACAAAACTATTTTCAGGACTGCGTAAAGAGTTCATCACCGCGTTTATACACCACAAAATCTCTGCTTCTGTGACACTATCCTTCAGTTTATATTTGTCGAGGGTCGAAGTTCTAGTAGCAAAGTTGTTGTAAAGATTGCTTTATAGAAAAACACACATAACATATAACACTTGTACGGTACAGACAACACAGGACATCACAAACAAAGGTGCTGACTCCAGTAGTGGTTCCTGGAATATAAAAGTTTAACTAATTATTGTTTAGTTATGCACAGTTCACTTGTTTTGTCCGTTGGATCTCCTCCTTGTCTATTTGTTCATTTTGTACATTTCTTCCACACATACCACACTACACTAAGTTAGACTACACATCAAGAAGTTATACTCACTTTCGTTCGTGTCATTGTTTTGGTTTCCGAAACAACGGCGCTAAGTATCCTGTGTTAGTATCACCCACCCCACCCCCACCCGCTCCTCCGGATGAACTTCATTCTCTAGTATGCTGACATTTTATTTGCAAGTTCCTGGAGGACAGTCAAATGCTCTTGATTTCGCAGAACATCTTTGATTTCTCTGCTCTCTAGGGTTTTTCCTTTCTTCCTTGGCTATTTCTTCTGTTTCTTTACATCTGAGCACTGTATGCTCCGGGATGGCAACCACACCACTGTAATGGCACAGGTTAACCTCCACCAAATTGAGGTCCTTGAGTTTGTTTGATGCCCATGAAACGTTAGGAACGGGAGTAGTCCTCCTATTCTTTTCCAGTTTCCAGCCTCTCAGTTACACTTGGAAAAAGGCGTAGAGCCTTCTTGCCTTATCGCTATTGTTCCAAAACTGCTGCCATGCACTTGTTATTATGTCAATTATTTCTTCTTTAGAGTTTACATTTGTCTTCAGGATTTGCGTAAGTTTATTTTGTTATCTTTTTTAAACCAGTACATGGCACCAAGTGTCTTGATTGGGAGATGCATTGGGACAATGGCTGCTGAAATTTGAGGTATTTCCACTGGAGTTGTTCTATATACTCCCATCATACGCAAAAGTATCTGGCGCTGTGCCCTGCCCACAGTCTGTTCCTGCCTAACATCACTAATTCTGTGGCACCAGACACTTGCGCCATACCCCATTATGGATGGATCTTATTATCACGTTGTGCTATGTTTTTATTAGTTTTATAGGGATTTTTAAATCATGATTCACAATGTTTATCAGTTTATGCCTTAATTTAATCGTTAGCGTTAGTTACATACTGCATCCAATAAGATTCCTAAATATTTGTAGTTTTCTTCTCTTTTAATTGTTACTACTTATTTTATTATAGGTCCTCTATTCCTATTAAGTTTACCCTTAAATAATACATATTTGGTCTTTTCTGCTGATATCTGGCGTTTATTATTGTCACACCACGACGTGAGAATTTTTAGTATATTGTAAAGTGACGTGAATTATGCAACGGAGTGTGTATAAGAATACGTGCTATCGTAGTGTGCGTAAAACAGGTGCTGTTTGTTTACAAAAATGTAGTAAAAGACTGAGAACGTAGTATGAGTAAATACACTTGCTTTTATTTGTAAACAAGTAGTCGTGGAAGACGGAGGGAGCCGACAACAGCAACCGAAGACAACCGACGATGCAGACGACGTCTGGAAGTGCGGAGTCAGCGTACCAGAACAGAATAAAAGGCGTCGAGCCGCTTCAGCAAACACTATTCTGCTACGGGAATAGTCCACTCCACTCCTCTTCCGTCACCTTGGTTGTACCTGCTACGGGGTAGACCATCCTCACCTTGGTCGGACCTGCTTACTTACCGCCTTATCTGCTACGGGATAGGCAAAACTCCCTAAGTCCAGATCTGCTACGGGATTGGACTCTCCAAAACCTCGTTTCTCTGCCAGGCAGCAATTCGTTGCTTGGGCCGACAACTGCCAGGCAACAAGCCGTTGCATGGGCCAATGTCAACTGCAATCCAGGAAACTTAATAGAGAAAGTAATTGAGATACTTTGTACCTCAAAATTAGGTCTCCGTAGTTTTGTATGGGAGACTTTTCATCAACTTTACGGACTTTGTATTTTTTAATAAAAGGTGAAGGGAGAAAAGACAAACATCAATCCTTTCATTGCTTTACCTGCTCTACCTACCAAATAACAAACTATTTAGTAACGGCGCCACACTCAAATAAACTGAGCGTTTCGGAGGCAATTGAGGCGCTCCAACAAGGGAATATTACGTGGTGGAGCTATTATTTTAAATTAAATAATTGCGCCGGTCTTTTTTTAAGCACCACGAGGTAGAGCAATTCATCTGAACGTAAAATTCATGTTCTATTCCTTCACCAATAAACATTCTGTTTCGGCAATACACATATAGAACTGATGGTGATTAGCAAAATCATATATATTCGTATGAAATAAATAGCACTCATAATAGGTGGAACAGTAATATTCTGTGGTGACTACTAGAATTACCAGCTTTAACCAGGATACTTTATAGAGTTTTTTTTAAATAGATTGCAGGATTAAATGTAAAATTGAGTCAGAATAGATTATGCCAACGACCCGATCAAGTACTCGAACTAGGGAATCTGATAGCGAATGCGAAAGTAATATTACTTCCAATAGAGAGGATATGTCAGATGACGAAAATAACATGCCTACGAGACCATCATACAGCATCCCACACTTAACAAAGTTTTCTGGACGCATCACAGATGATCCAGATAGATTTTTTTATACTTTTTGAGCATCTATCTACTTTGCAACGTTGGAATTTTTTCAGAAACAAAAGGATATTTTGCCAATGCACCTACAGGAAATGGCACTGGATCTAATATTTCAACTTCAAGCCCACGGTCAGTATGACGCGCTGACATATGACCAACTTAAAAGCAAATTAGTTAGCCTGTGCCGCCCTAGGATTCCAGCCTACAAAGCGGAGATGGAGATCCAGCAAATTCAACAAAGGGAAGGGGAGGTGAGCCAATTGACTCGTACATTTTTTAGGAAATCTAGAGCAAGCAATACGGCATGTACTTCCAGATGCAGAAGAAGATCAGAAAGTTCATTATTTTTCGCTTGGTCTGCAAAGAAATTTTTTAAAAGCAATATCTATGGAATCTCATGATACAATAGCAGAATTGCAAGAATGTCTACAAAAATTGGAAACAGCCCAAGATCTTAAGAAACGAGACTACATAGAACAATCACAGGATATGTATTGCTCACACAATATACCTACTCAGCCTGTAAATTTACAAACACAAACTTATAAGCAACTTGAACCCTTATAATTACCAAATGCCAACAAAATTACAACCACCAACCAATTCTCATAATATCCTCCCTCTAGCTCCTGTGATATATTGAACCCAGAATCACCTCTTCCAACATGCCCAATAGAAACAGCTCCATTGGCCTATGCATTAGATCAGCATGCACAGAAGAGTAAGTAATAACAAGCTCAAGAACCTGATTCAAAGGCCAGACCAGCTCCTGATTATTTTAATTTTGTGGCAAGATGGCCCAGCTTTCACTAGCAGTTGCAAAACTCGCCACAGAGAATCCACAATACCAAAATAAGAAAGGAAAACAGCAGAACAAAACATATAACAAAAATGGAAATAACAAACAATGTTACAATACCAAAAGCAACTATGGGTAGAAGAAAAATAGCCATGAGAAGAATGACAAAATATTAGTGTGTGCAACTTGTTTTTTAAACCAGGACATGGAACCAACCAATGCTGGAGAAACAAGAATATCGAGTCGGGAAACGAGTAAACTCGCTCCGAGCCCCCAGCAGATACACAAAGAAGAAAAGAATATCCCCCATTCTCATAGGCAGGAAGATGACAATCTTCACAAGTCACATCATAGACCCATTTGAAAAAGAATTAGTCGTCAATGAGAAACACGAAATCGCTGATTTCGATAAAACAATCAATAAATCATTTATTAGAATAAGAGTACAAAATACATAATTACCAGCTATGATAGATAGGGGATCAACTTCGTCCCTATGGGCAAAAGTCGACTTACCTCCAAATTGTACACTTCCATTTCGTACAAAATTAAAAGGAATTTCCAACATACTGATGGAACTGAAGCATATAGCTTTAATAAGATTTCAAATTGGGGGCACTGTTTTTTCTCATTATTTTCGAATAATGGAAAAAGGAAATTTTAATACAATTTTTGGGCAAGACTTGCTACGCAGATTACAAACGAAAATTGTCATGGGCCAAAATATCATATATATATTCTACAAAAACCCAAGGAAACCTCTAATACAGAAAGAAGAGAATGTCAACGAGGAAGTTTCGCTGACAGTTCTTGTTTCAATGAAACAATAGATACATACGAATGTATTCACCACGAAACGGATTACGATTCCTGCACGATCACATTTCTTTCTTCCAGTCAATGTACAGGCAGAAAAACAACAGTCATCACATTTCTTCGTAACTTTACTGCAAGACAGATATGGATTAGAAGCTCTTACAATGAAAATACCAGATGAAGACAACTATCCTAGTGTCTAACCCAACATCACATAAAATAACATTTCCAAAGAAAACACCGGTAGGATATATTGAAAAGAATGTAGAAGAAGTTTCTCTATACAACAGAGAAGAAAAGGAAAAGCAAATCGATGACTTCTACAGATACAGAACGAAAGAAGAGATACAGGAAAGACTTAAGTTGCAAGCCATTAATTTTGACTTGAATGCAATCGACATTAACCCAGAATTATCAGATAACCAAAAAGTTGTGGTCGGAAATTTACCGATACAGGGACGTATTTACTTATGCGCCCACAGACATTGGATTTTTTAGAGGTTACACACACAAAATAAGAATAGATAAATCAGCAACATTTCACGACAGAATCCCGCCCTACCCATAGCGGTGCGGCCACAAGTTGATCGACAAATAAATCAACTTCTCCAAGCAAACATTATAAGGGAGATAGATGACAGCCCGTTTTCTTCACCTCTTTTGATAGTAAAGAAAGCAAACTCGCAAGATTTTAGGTTAGTTCTCAACTTGACAAAATGCAGCACCTATAGCATACACCTTGTCATTCCAATCAACCGAGGGTGTTTTGCATAACCTTAGAGGCAAGACACTCATATCAACTATCGATATATCCCAGTCATACTTCCAGATTTTGTTACATCCAAAAAGTCAACGATACATGATATTTGAACTAAATCACCAAAGAAAGAGTTATACCTTCCAAAGATGTGTCATGGGTCACTCTGGATCAGCACAGGCGCTCTCCATAGCCACAAGAATGCTACTTGAAAATTCACCTAGTCGCATTACGAGTTTCGCAGATGATTTGGTCATCGGTTCTATAGACTTCGGACAACAACTAGCAGACTTGGAACTTCTACTCCAACGCTTACGAAAGCACGTTTTCAGAGGATCACCCAAAAAGACGCACATCATGTACAAAAGACTCGATGTACTTGTTTTTTTAGTGAGCGAAGAGGAAGATTACACGACAAAACCTCGTCAACAAAGCATCGTTTCAAAAAATATCGACAGACAATTGACCGACAGGTAAAAACACCGACGGACGAAAAACTCGACGACAAAACCTCGCCAGAAAAAAAAACTACGACAAAACCTCGATGACAAAACTCGCCAGCAAAACGTCGACCACAAAGTCATTAGTGAACGTGACGAAAAAGCTAAAAACAGTTATTTTTACTATTAATGACATTTTTTGTTCCAAAATAGGCATTTTTAGGTACTGACGCATGAAATAGACATTTCTAGCCACTGTAAAACTGGCGTATTTCACTGTAAATGACCCAAAATATGTCTCCCGCTCCAGGAATAAATAGGCATTTTAGGCGAAATCCGCAACCTAATAACTCCAGATGTATTTTATGGTCACGTTACTAGTTCACCTCTGGATCGGGAAAGTGAATGCGCGGTGCTCGTAGTGAATAATTATTTACGTGAAGTGAAATAACACTAAATAACACCAAAGTTTGCTCGAATATTAGTTATCTACGTAAATACCATTGAGACAAATGTTACCCAGCATGATCCGACATATAGTTTCAAAATTGCGTCAGTTTGCTTTACGGATTAATATTATCTAATTACGGATATAATTTTAATCCGAATTGAATTAAATTCAGCTCAAATATTAGCCATATATATGATTAAGACTTACGTTAAGCAGCATGATCTGACATAATTTCAAAATTGCGGCTGTTTACTTTCTGCATCAATAACATGTATTCGAGTTATAGTTTCGATCGGAATTAAACCTGAAAATGGCTATCTTGGGTTAAATGCAATTTTGAAATAAAAAATGTCATTAACAGTAATAAAATCCCTTTCGACCGGGCCTACAGGCGGAGGTAGATCCAGAAGTTCGGACAAAGGTGTCACTCGTTTTATTCAACCCGTTCGACAACTAAGGAGAACGTGGCTACCGAACGGAAAGTATAATTTCAGAAATTCGGCGATTTTTGAACGTTGTCGCTTTTCGCCCGTTGTCCGAATTTTTGTCTCAGCCCCTATTTAACCGATTTACACCAAATTTGGTAGGCAGTCTTCTAAGAATGCTTAGTTCTGTCCCTCAAAAATTCAGATCGATCGAAAGAATCCACAGGATGTTTAAACATTTTTTGTAATATTTCAAGGGCTATCCGTCTGTTGTTCGGGCTATTTCTCAGCCCCTATTTAACCGATTTACACCAGATTTGGAGAGTAAGTTTCCATGGATATTTAGTTTCCCCCCCCCCCCCCCCAAATTGAAGCAGATCAGAGAAAAACTACAAATCGAATATTGACATAATAAAACAATTACAGCGATATTTGTTATTTTCATTCTCCCCTCCCCATTTTCATTTCCTTGGGCCGATTTGGCCTATTAAGAAACTCGGCCGAGATTTTGTACCTATATATTTTATACCTAAGTCCGGAAGAGATTTGAACAAAATTACGGCAGTTACCGTGACCACAAAAATGTATGTATATATATACACTTTTTAACTGGCCATGGTTTTCAGATGTAGGGACCATGAAATGAAAAACTATGTAGGAAATTTTCGGAAAGTCGCGATATGGTAACGACTGTAATAGGTAGTATTTCTTCGAAATCCACCTAAAAATAATTTCTTTTAGATTTTTCGTCACGTTTACACCTGATCGATAACTCTCCTTCTCAGTTGCAGTTTACGGTTAAAAACTTGAAGCATCTATGTGACTGAATAGAAAAGATTTTTCCATTGAGAATCCTTCTGCATGCGCAATCCAATTTATGGATCTATGTATTCCTTCACCACCTGCGCATGCAAAACCTGCCGCTACCTTTTTACCCTACAAGAGAAAACCGGTCGGGTATATCGTCGCCCATCTTGCATACTATCGTATCTGCTTTTTCACAACTTTTCAGGAGTGCAAAAAGGTTTGTGTCCTCGTTCAATTGACTGCTGTTGAAATAGTATTTGCTTCACGGTTATCATATTTAGAGACAATATGCTTTAAGAATGAGTTTTGACTATCGTCTATAAAGTAAATTGTAAATACTTTTTTGTTTCAAAATGGCGTCTTTTACAGATACGTTAGTATGTGAGTACTGTAACCAATTTTGCCCAAAGAATCCGTATCACTGGCTATCGTATCTGGATAATAAATTGTGTTAAATAAAATTAATGTTATTAATGTACAAAGTAATTATGTAATAATAGAATTTTTATTTGTTATATTGTTCAATACAATAATGAGTTTTCCTTGAGTCATTTTGTACTGTTTCAGTGAACACACCATTATTATTAACAAAATAAGCTTATATTTTTCTCCATGACGTAACTATAATGAAACATGTCAAGATTCACATGGAAAAAATACTACGTGCTCCTATCATAATGAATTAACGTATAGTGTAAAAATGTAACTAATGATAAACACAAAGTTGATACATTCTTGTTGGAAAAAAATCACACAATACTTGAAAATAATTATCAATTTCAAAAGAACGCTGTCAGAACGTTGAGACAAAAACGGCTGTAAAAAGTGTCAATAATACATGTTTCTTATTGTAGAAACTAAAAGCTAACTAATAACAATGCATTAAATGTAAAAATAATTTCAACTTTGTAAAAGTTCAGTGTTTCTACTGTCTTCTGTTTTTTATCAAGTTTATGAACAGTCTTTACTACGAGACTATAAGACTAGCTGTCACAGTAGGGTAAAATAACATGTAAGGAATTTTAACATTAGACTTTATACAATTCCTGTCGTGTCCATAGATAAGTATATCATAGTATACTGCGTCTTAATCATGAGGTAGGGACAAATAATATTGTTTTTGTTCTTCGTTTCTGATAACTGGATTTTCAGCAGAACGCAACTTGACCAATTCATCAAACTTTCCTTTGGGAATTGGAACAGGTGATCGATTTAATTGTTTAACAGTGAACTAAATCTCCTAGGTCCTTTTGATTCGCTTTACTTTTCAAAGTGATTACCGCTTTTGTAAGTGCCTAGTTTTGAAAAAAAAAAAAAAAAAAATGGTCTGGGCGTGTTTTTTCAACTCGAACTTCCATTAATTCAAGCCAGCTTACTTGTTCTGCATTATTGTCCGTTAGGAACGTAAGAGCATTTCTTTCCTTTGATAAACTTTTGAAGTCCAAAATATCACTGTATAGAATTTCGTGTACAATATAGGGCTGTTTTAATCTAGCAAAACGAAATATTGGAATAAGTTGTAATGGGACATAGACATTCCCAGCTCCTGACAACGCTCTACTTATAGCTATAGGCAGAGTGCTCTATGGGTACTCTGGCCATGGTGAGATTTAAAAAAAAAAAAAATCAATGATACTTCTTGTAAATTAGTGGAGTTGATAGTTGTGTGCAGCAGCATCGTAGCTATTCTCGAACTTCTGTTTTGACCCGTACATCCGTCCGAGAAAAGGTTTGCTCATTTTATTCCTTATTCGTCATAGAATTTGAGAACTTCGTAGATAGCAGTACTAATTTCACAACTCCCACTTATACTCTGCCTCTCGTGCCAGGAAAGAAGTGACAATCTTTATTTCTAATGTTATAGAAGGTGAGGTTAGATAAATGCCTTTTATAGAACAGAGCATTCTCATTGCTTTTGGGGAGACTTATCACTTGTTGCATATCTAAATATCCAAAACTTGTTGCAAAATGCGAATTGTAATCATATGTATTAACATCAACGCTTCCAATAAAAAAGCTGGGGTAAACTAATATTATATTGATAGTAATAAGAAGATACGCTAATGAGAGATTACAAAAAACTGTAGAAATAAACTCTCGCATACTAACGTATCTAGTACTTCTGCTAGGATACACAGCAACGGAGGCTCCAAGGTAGAGCGAATAACCTTGCATAGTATGGTATCGTTGTTTACGTTAGTAAGTAAGATTAGAAAATAGTTTTTCAGCAGTACGTTAAAACGTTTTTCTCTTACAAATCGAAAACCGTTAAAGATACAGACACGATAGTTTGAGATATATAATATATCACACCTGGATGAAGCGTTCGACAAAATATATCAAAATCCGATTTTTAGCAGATACGATAGTATGCAAGATAGGCGACGATGTCAAAGCGCGTAAAAATTAGCGAACACTATTTTTCATTGTTGGGGTAAATTTTCCCTCTACACTTTACATAATTTAAAAAGAATATCATTGCCATTAAGCATTGTATGTACGGACTCTTGCTCTGCGAGGTTTTGCTATTGAAATTCATGCTAGCAATGTTTTGTGGTTGAGGTTTTGTCGTCGACATTTGTGCTGGCAAGGTTTTGTCGTCGACGTTTGTGCTGGCAAGGTTTTGTCGTCGACGTTTGTGCTGGCAAGGTTTTGTCGTCGAGGTTTGTGCTGGCAAGGTTTTGTCGTCGAGGTTTTTGCTGGGCAAGGTTTTGTCGTCCAGGTTTTTGCTGGCGAGGTTTTGTCGTCCAGGTTTTTGCTGGCAAGGTTTCGTCGTCGAGGTTTTTGCTGGCAAGGTTTCGTCGTCGAGGTTTTTGCTGGCGATGTTTTGTCGTCGAGGATTTTGCAGACAAGGTTTTGTCGTCGAGGGTTTTGCAGACAAGGTTTTATCGTCCAGGTTTTTGTTGGCAAGATTTTGTCGAGGTTTTGTCGTCAAGATTTTTCTGGCGAGATTTTGTCGAGATATTTGCTGGCGAGGTTTTATCGTCCAGGTTTTTGCTGGTGAGATTTTGTCGTCGAGGTTTTTGGTTGTCAGGTTTTGTCGTCGAGATTTTGTCCGTCGGTGAATTGTAAGTCGATATTTTGTAGGAGAGGTTTTGACGGTACACTGGAGAGGAAATATCTGTTTCTCCAAGAGTTGCAAAGATAATAAGAGGAAATAAGAAGCCAACCACAAAGAGACAATTAAAGAGCTTTATCGGCTTTTGCAGTTTCTTGAGGTCGCATATCAGACACTTTACGACAAAGGTAGACCCCAACTATTAACAAAAGGTGCCAAGTTCAAATGGACTACTGAGCTTGACGAACTTATCGAGAAACGTAAACAAGATATAATTAATGCACCATCTCTCACCCACTTTAATGGAAATTTAGATACGCGTCTATACAGATTGTAGTAGAATTCAAGTTGGAGGAATATTATCATGCTATAATCCCAAAACTGGACAAGAAAAGTGGTATCTCCTGCTCTAGAAGGCTGACCAAAAGCGAAATAACGGCCTCAATGTGCTCTAAAGAACTTTACTAGATTCTTTACGCATTGCGCAAATTCAGGTACTTCCTTTTGAACAAAATATTTACCCTTTATACCGTTGCAAAATACCTCTCTACACTTCACTCACAGCCCGACCGAATGGATAAATTTACCAGATACCGGATATTTTGGGCTGATTACAACTTCGATATTCAGCATCGGCCAGGGGCAACATTTCCAGCTGATATCATTAGCCGTTTAGAATCTCCTAAAGACATTAATAGAGGAAAGCGAAGGAAAACAAGAGAAGGAGCTCAGCACAACGGCAGACAGGGATAAAATGAAAGATGAGATAGAGGATTCAGAAGACAACTAACTATGCCTTACATCACAATTCTCTAGAAGAAACTGCTCTCCAAACACAGGAATTTTTTCCACCAACGAAAATGCAGCATATATGGATATCATAGCGGCTCTAGAAGGCCACGCTACGGCAAACAACTCAACGTTAAGATTCTTAAAATAGTACTGCCTAAAAGACGACATATTATACCGGACACAAAAGCACCCAGAAATTGGCAATTTCTATTTATTTTGTATACCTAAAACATTAGTAAACGATTGGTTTCAGTACATTCTTAAACACCCCATGGCATCCCATGCAGGGTTCACCAAGACATACAGAACTGCTTTAAGGAAATACTACCTACCATCGATGAGAGCCTATCTTTAAAACCGAATAAAGCATTGTACAGAGTGTCAAAAGATGAAAAAAACACCTTAGGAAAAGACAATCAAATCTTTTACATCAGCAAGTAGGCAAGATAGCTGAGCTTTTTCTTTTACATCCTGGGACCATTTCAAACAAAAGACGGAAAGAACAGGTACCTGTATGTGTGCGTGGAAGCAGCCACTCTTTACATCGTAAAAAAAAATTGTAGATTTAGTAAATGCGGATACACTAGCAGAATTCTTGGAAGAAGACATCATACTCAAGTTTGGCGCGTTTCATTATCTTTCTCTCGATAGACACCCAATACACAAGGCAAAGAAGATGCAAGCCTTGGGAGCCAAATATGACTTTGAGTTACGATTTGCACCAGCAAAGCCTAAAATTTTATATACAAAATAACCCAAATGAATGGTCAAATCTACTGCCATTCATAGTCTTTGCGGTAAACACAATTGTTCAAAGTAACGCTAAATTCACGACCCACTTTGTTCTGTATGGATACGATGCCAGAACTCCTGCCGATTGCAAGTTTGGGACAGCTCCTTACACGAAAGTGGGCAGAGAAACTCTTTCGCAGGTACGAGAGAAGGTAAAATATAATTTACAAAAATCCTACAAGCAACAAAAAAGTACTTCGATGTAAGACACTCGCAGCAGGAATTTAAGAAGGGAGATGCAGTATTAATCTTCTACCCATACCGCAAGCCAGGAATATCAGAAGTATGGACACAAATCTATGAAGACCCCGAAATTATAATGGAGAAGATTAACCCCAAGTTATACAAAGTACAGATACCAGTTCCGAGAGAAGGTCCAAGACAACTCAATACAGGTTAAAGCCAAATTCCATGCTGAAGACAGAGGAAGCTGAACACTCAGAAAGGGAGAGTGAAAGAGGTCAGAACGACAGCGTCCACATCATAGCTAAAGATGAAAAGCAGTAAGAAGGGATTATCTCTTAACAAGGTTAAGGCGAACACGCGCTCACACACACGTTATATACAAATAATGCTTAGCAAAATAAAGCGACGGAAGAGCGGCAAATTTTTTCTTCACGTATAGCACCTAACTCAATTCTAATTCAAACTACAAAATAAGTGGATATATTTATTTTTTCAGTACAATGATAACCACAGTGTTAATGCAGCTTTACATAGTCGCCGCCGAAGAAAGTAAATCTCTACGAACTCAAGTAGAAACAATTTCCGTAGTGGGCACACACAATAGTCATAACTGACAACACGCCTGTCCCGATAGTACATCCAGAACTGCCATCAAAGAGTGTGTCTAAATATTACTGCAATCCAGGAAACTTATAGAGAAAGTAATTGAGATACTTTGTACCTCAAAATTAGATCTCCACAGTTTTGTACGGGAGACTCTTTTTTATTAACTTTACGTACTTTGTCTTTTTTCCCTTCACCTTTTATTAAAAAATACAAACATTGATCCTTTCATTACTTGACCTCCTCTACCTACCAAATAACAAACTATTTAGTAACGACGCCAGACTCAGATAAACAGCTTTGCGGAGGGATTTAAGGCGCTCCCACAAGGGAACATTAAGATATTTCCTTTCGTTTGCAGATCATTTCTGGTATTTCCTTTGAACCCAACCGTCAGATCGTCCGCATATCCAATTACACATTCCGCTTCATTCATTTCATTTAATCTCTCAAAGCACGGCTGGAAGGCCAGATCCCAGAAGATCGGTCCTAGGATCGATCCCTGAGGACATCCTTTTGTTGGTCTTTTGTTTACAAATGCCGTTCTCTGTGTCTGTCTCAGTGCTTCTATTTTTAAAGTAATTTTGAATTAGTTTCCAAATTTTAGGGTGTATATTCACTTTCTTTAATTTCTCCATCAGGGCAGTCCACCAGAGGTTATCGAATTTTTCTTCTCACTTTCTCTTGGGCAATGTTTCAAGTTCCAAGACATGCTCTTCCGATGGGTTTGATTCATGGAGCTGTACTTGCGTGTTTACATTGCCTATATAGGCACACTTCTTAAATATTACCGAGCAAACATAGTCGTGGACATGCTGTCATCATTTATATTTTGTATTTTCAGTCTGACGTACATCATGCCCTCAACGAAGTTTCAAGAGAATTGGAAAGCTGAATTTCCCTGGGTAAAAGAAGGGAAGACAAAAGTTAACTGTAGAATGTGTGTGGTGTAACACTTCATTTCCGTATGGCACCATGGAACGTACTGCTCTTATTAGCCATTCCAAGAGCAAGAAGCATCAAATGCTTGCAGGGAATTAACAGAAGACTTTCACAATGACGTATCATTTCCCAACAAAATTTTCAAAAACTACAGAAAGTTCAGTTATTTCTGCGTCAACATTACATGAACCTGCCACCAGCACTGATCCTCTTCCATGTTCATCAAGCGAGACATGCTCTCCTACTAGTACTTCGACCCTCAACAAATATAAACTGAAGGGTAGTGTCACAGAAGCAGAGATTTTGTGGTGTATAAACGCGGTGATGAACTCTTTGCGCAGTCCTGAAAATAGTGTTGTTCTTTTCACCAGAATGTTTCCAGACAGTGCAATTCCTAGAGATATGAAATTACACAAGGACAACGTGTTATATAGCATCGTGTATGGATTCTGTCCATATTTTCAACATCAACTTAAATTCTTGTTACAAGAATGCGAACACTATGTCGTTGGATTCTACATGGTTTTGAGAATGTGTTGCAGTCGCTTGAGCCATCTAAGCTTCTGCAAATTTCAATGGGTGGACGCCCCTATGACTCCATTTTTTCATGGTACCCTCACTCAGTTATTAAAAATATTGATGTCACACTTCGTTAAAAAAGATACGATGGAGAAGAAGAGTGAGTATCCATGGGATTTATGTTACGGAAAAAATGAAAACATCTATGTTAATTTAATATGTAACAAGGAAATTTACCTTGGCTATGCAACTAGGTCAGCACTAAGGAAATGTACAGAAGCTAGTGAAAAGAAAATGTTGTGTTTTCGTAAACAAGTTTGTGAATGCTATCGGCATTTAGTCTTCAAGCTCCAGCAGAGGTCTCCGTTAAAGTATCTTCTTACAAAAGCACTCACATTTCTTAATCCTTTAACTGTTGCTCATTCACAGGAAGAAGCTGTTATCAAGGTTCGAAATTTTAGTGCAGGGTAATGTTGTCTCAGCGTCCGATGCAGAAAAGGCAGACATAGAATATAAGGGTCTAGTAGGTCAGAAACATTTGTGGAAGAAAATGGAGTCGTACAAAATAAGTGCCACAGACTTGATGACTTTTAGATGAACGTATTATCTCCAAATGATGTATATCTCTGTAAGATAGTAAAGATGTGCCTAATTCTTTCCCATGGTAGTGCAGTCTTAGGAAAAGGATTTTCCGTAAACAAGGAAATAGTTGAAAATTTGAAGGAGGATTCTTTAGTGGCACAGCGTGTAGTTTATGAAGCTTTAAATGAAACGATGTCGTACAGGCCCTGTCTATCCCAAAACAGATAATACTATCAATAAGAAATGCATACGCACGATTTAAGGAGGGCGAAGAACACCACTGGAAACTGATGTCAGAAAAAGACTGCAGAGCCGGTGAAAAAAGGAGAGCACAGCAAAACTTAAGGCACTTGAAGTGAAGAAACAGAAAATCGTAAATCAGTTGTGAGAAGAAGCCCTTACCATAGAAGAAGAAATTTGTGGGATTAGATTACATGAAGAGGGAAAAATGTTGTGATCAGGTAAGATTTTTTAATGCTTTTTCATTACATTTTAACCTTACTTAATTTTACGAGAAAAAAAAAATCTAATGATAATTCGGAAAAAATATAGAAATAGTTGGGAAATTTCTGAGAGAAATTTGCTAGACAATCTGACAACATAACACTGTCTTTTTTCGAAAAGGGAAATTGCAGCGTGAGAAAACTAAAGCTAAATTATATCACAGAGAGAATAATTGCTAGTGGAAAGCTCGAATTAGCAGAGACGCAGTTTAAGGTAACTTCGTATTACCAGGCGATCAGCATCTAAGCATCATACAATTTCGTCCGAAACTTACCAAGATCAAACAAATTCTCCATTCTTACATATCGTCTAATCTGACCCGAAATCAGATCTGTCTTTTCGGCCAAGCCAAGATTAGATTTTCAGCATCCTCCTAATCTTAGAAACATCATGGTGCACACTAACCCTTCGTCACATTTGACTTCAGTTCCCGACACAAATGTTACAGCGCTAGATGTAAAACCTGTTCCATCCTTATTATGTCTCCATCCATCTCTATCAGCATAGGCGATGGCAACTTCACTCACATGCCAAAGAAACCCCTCAAACCAAACGTCATGCAAACTCTGCCCGGCATTCTATGTGGGAGAAACAGGTGGTCCTTTGAATCCCCGTGTCAATAATCACCGCCACTTTTCTGTCACCAACAGACACGATTCGCCAGTGTCCACATACGCAATTGCACAACACTGACGTTGATGACAATTTCTTTACTACTACTTTAACTCGTTCCCCTCAATAGCTGATGAAACTTTGAAGTAGAAAATCTATTAGGGGTTGGAAGATGGTGGAGGTGTCCTTGGAAATATCTTTGCGAGATTAGTTCAAACCCATATCTTGGCCAGATTAGTTAACCTAGATCCCAGTTCCGAAGAACAATTTTGAACTCAAGAACTACTAATCCTAGAAAGGTGGTTGAGGTGTCGTTTGAAAGGCCTCGCCGCAATTTTTCCAACTGAACATTGATCATCCAAATAGGATGCCCGCTGTTGAAGCCTGGTGGTAGCATATATGCACAGTCCCCCTACTGGGTTCCGCCTTACTCATATTTTCACCCTCTGAACTTTACAGTCACTTCCTTCTTCTTAAAGATGTTTTATCATTTGCCCACAGACTAAGATAAAAATTCTTACTACTGTGCCAAAAGCCCTTCCATTCCTCCAGTACCCTCCAGTGAACTTCATTCTAGCCTGGAACGTTTACGCTCTTCATGAGCGCAGGATCCACCACCCCTTCCTGGTAACCATCCCGTCGAACAATACATCACGTCAATAATTTCGGCAAGTACCAATAGCGAATTCCTTCCAACAAATTTCCGTCCAACCTAACCTAACCCGCTAACAGCACAAAGCCGTTGTAGCGCTTCGTGATAACCAAGACATAATGGTTCTCCCGGTCGACAAGGAATATACCACAGTGGTGTTGGACAAAGCTGACTACCTCCAAGAGTCTGACCGTCAACTGTCTGACTCCAGCACCTACAAACTAACCACCACAGACCTAAGCTATACTCATCAACAGAATCTCTGAATGTCCCCGTGAGGGCATATCCGAAATTTCCATAAAATACCTAAGTTCAGACAGACCACTCCTATTTTCTACCTACTACCAACGATTCACAAACGCGTTAACCCTAGCAGACCCATTGTGGCCAGCTGTTGTACGTATTTCCGTTTTCGTTGACTTTCTTACAACCACATGTTCAAGCTCTGCCTGCTTACATACGCGATACCTACCACTTCCTTGAGATAATCAGTAAATTACCGCCTCTCCCTTCCCACATACTACTTGTTACTATAGATGTTACTTCCTTGTACACCAACATTCCTCATGGATTTGAAGCTCTGGAATTCTTCCTCAACCAGAGGCCTAAACCTCACATCCCAACAACAGCTTTCCTTGTGAATCTAGCCAACCTAGTCCTTACCTGTAATAACTTCACTTTCGAAAACAAACATTACCTTCAAATCCGAGGCACAGCCATAGGTACGAGAATGGCCCCTTCGTACACCAAGCTATTCATGGGCAAGCTTGAACACGATTTCCTGCAAAGCCAACCGTGACTCCTCTACTTTGGATACGTTTTTTGGACGATGCGTCTAATTGTGAGGCCCACCTCAAAAAGTTTCTTGAACAGCAGAACCAGTTCCATGTTATCCAGTTCACTTGGTCCATTTTAGTCACATTCCTTGATGTAGACATCAGTTTGGTAAACAACACCGATGCCACTTCCGTTCATATAAAACCAACCAACCACACACAATATTTGCATTATTCAAGTTCCCATCCTTATCACACCCAAAAAGCTTATACCCTTTTCCCTTGCCCTCAGAAGATAACGCCTGAATTCTACCACCTCCGCAACCGAAACTTACAATCAACGCCTCCAGGAGGCTGTAGTCAGCGGAGGCTACCCACTTAACCTCGTAACCAAACAGATTCGACACGCAGCCACACACACTCCACCTGCTCCTACTTCCAACAACAACCTGAATCCTCCGTCCCTAATCACACAATTTCGTCCTAAACTTACCAAGATCAAATAAATTTTCCGTTCTCACTTTCATATACACCAATCTGACCCCGATACCAGATCTGTCTTTCCCACCAAGCCAAGATTAGTTTTTCAGTATTCTCCCAAAATTAGAAACCCTTCGTCCTCGTCACATTTGCCTTCAGTTTCCGCCCACAAATGTAACAGCGCTAGACGTAAAACCTGTCCCATCCTTATGACATCTCCATCTATCAGCACAGCCGATGGCAACTTCACTCTACATCCCAAAGGAACCTGTCAAACCTCAAACGTCATATATATCCTAACATGCACACTCTGCCTAGCATTTTATGTGGGGAAAATAAGTGGTCTTTTAAATCTCCGTGTTAATAATCACCGCCACTTTTCCATCACCAACAGACACGATTCGCCAGTGTCTACACATACGAAATTGCACAACACTGATTTCGATGACAATTTCCGTATAGCTATAATCCATACCCTAATTCCCACCACAAACACATCCACAGGTCGTCTCTGGGAAGGAACTTTCATTCAGGGCTTGAAAGCTGGACTGGAACCCTCGTCTAAACCTGCAGTAACTTTTTTTCCTTCTCTCCTCGTCTAAACCCACACTTTCCCATTACCCCAGCCCATCCATTTTTTTTTTTTTTTTTTTTTTTGCGTTTTCTATACTGACTCCCACTTTTTGTGATTGACTCGGCAACCTACTCCATTTTCATTGCTTTCCTACTATACTATATCCCACTTTTTTTTCGGAGTGCGTTTTCTATACTAAATCTTACTTTTTCGGGGTGCGTTTTCTATATTGTATCACTTTCTCCGACTGCGATTTCTATACTATATTCAACTTCCCTGACTACGTTTCCCTTACTGAGTCACAGTTTTTATTAATATTATTTATTGTACCCAGCTCAATTTTCAACACAAAACACCATTTCCCAAACCTGTTTCCCATCAGTACTTGCGCACGCGCAGAACATCGTCAATTGGTTTTGATGTGAGCGTCCGCCATCTTGTTTTTGTATCACTTTATATTGTACACCTGTGTTCATCGAACTTCTTTCTTATCTACAACTGAAGATGGCTGAAGCCGAAAATTATAAGTGATTTCCCTAGTGTTATGTGTGTAATTGTGGACGTGATCTTCGTCAAGATTCTACGTAAGTATAACTCTTTTCCTTTCTATTAAAATTCCACCTATTATATTGTCTATCCGGTCTTCTCCTATATGTACTTTAAAGTTCTTTCGTACGCCCTTTCTTTTTCTCCTTCCCGCCATATTGAACAAGCCACCTACTTAACGATTTCCTTACCTTTGCCCGTAACCTCAAGTGGCACTACCACTGGTCCACACATCCGGACACCTCTTTAAACCAGTACCTCTGACACCGAAACTCATCCAACCCTTCACAAATTCCTTCCTCCGTCTAGTAAAGACCCTTCCCATCTCCCTCCAAGCCACCCTGTTGAACTGTATGTTCCCTTCCCCTCTCCAAACAAATTGATAACTCTGACTTCACTGACACGTTCGAACACATCACAATCCCACCACTGCAGAACGAGGAGCTATCTCCGATCTTCGTTCTGATCCGAGCATCATTATCCGCGCGGCTCACAAGGAACCAACATGGTAGTTATGAATTACTCGGACTATCAATCCGAAACCCTCAAACAACTTTCCGATCCTATCTTTTACCGTCTCCTGATCCCACCCAATCCTTCCTTAATAAGACCCGCAACTACCTCGAAGCACGTGGACCTCAAGAGGAGCTGTCGCGTTCCACTATCTATCTACCCTGTCCTAACAATCACAGACATCCTAAATTTTACCTACTTCCCAAAATCCATAATCCTGGTAATTCCGGCAGACACATTGTTTCCAGTATTGGCTCTCCTACTGAAAGAATCTCCGCCTTCCTTGACCACCATCTCCAACTGTTTGTCCAGGCTCTCCCTTCCTACATCAAGGGTACCAACCACTTCCTCTCCTCAATACATGCTATCTCTGATCCTCTCCTACTTTACAACATCTTAATTACAGTTGACGTGACGTCACTGTATACCAACATTTCCTACTCCTTTGGTCTCGCTGCTCTTGAATACATCCCCCCCCCCCCCTCAGTCCTCGTATACCCAGCACACGATTTCTGCTTCAGCTAGTCCAGTTTGTCCTCACCATGAACAACTTCACCTTTGAGAAAACCATAATTTTCTGCAAATCAGAGACACAGTCATGGGCACTCGTATGACCCCTTCCTACGCCAACCTTTTCATGGGACGCTTGAAGACGCAATACCTCAACTCCACATCCCTCAAAAACTTTCACCTGGTTTCAGTATATGGACGATATTTTCTTCATCTGAATCCACGGACAAGACTGGAAACATTTCTGCAAAACCTCAACTGCACCTTTCCCGTCAAATTCACTTGGTCCTTCTCCAGGAAACACAACTTTCCTTGATGTGGATTTCGACTTGAGACAGGCGTTCACATCAAACCTACCAACAATATGAGTTCCTGCATTTTAATAGCTCGCATTCATGAAATACCAAACACTCTCTTCCATACATCGTTGCTGTCCGGGGCTCCCGCATCTATTCTTCTGATGACCGACTTCAAAGTTATTTCCGTATCCTCTCCTCAGCTCTCACTGACCGTGGATATCCCAAGCACCTCATCCGTAAACAACTCGACCGTGCTAGAAATCACCCTAACTCCAACCGACCTCCCCGCGAATCTCCCTCAGCTCCCAGTCTTCTCGCCCACTACCACCCCGACCTTCAGTCCCTGTAAAAGCTCCTCAAATTGGCGCACTCGTGTTTTTTGCGTCACCTGAAACTGAAAGAGTTTTCCCGTCGTGCCCCAAAATAGTCTACCGCAGACTTCCGAACCTCACCACGATTCTCACCAGAGTTGGGCCAATCCCGTCCCCTACCCTCAAACTGTCTCTTCAACCTTGTGTCTGTACCAACTGTCTGTACATGCAAGTTGATTTATCCTCTACGCATGATTATGAGCCTACGGTGGGCTCGAAATGAAGAAGTCGTCTGGATATTATTTTGTGTGTGTGTGTTTGCATATGGAACATATAAGCTGTAAGTAACTTATTTCCTTTTATCGTAAATTTACTTTATATATATATATATTATTTCCTTTTATCGTCAGCTATTGCTTTTCCTTTTTTATTTTTTAGGTATGTTTTGGTTTTCACTTTCAGTTAATTGACTCCTCTACTTCCCGTCCCGGCTTTACTTGACTTTCTGCAGTCGTACCAGTACCATGTCCTCCAATTCTCTTCTATTCTGGATTACCCGTTTCCGCACCAGCACACCTAAGTTTTCCCGCGTTCTCTCACATATTGAATTCTTGCAATCCTGCCTTCACCTAGGACTTACATCTAAAGGCCTAACTACCAAAAAAAAACCTCTCCGCTTTCTCGCCATCCGATCGACACAAGCTTTTTTCTTCTGCAGATACACCTCTGTTAATCTGACCTTCCTAACACTATCTTTACACTTTCACCAAGCCTTAAAGCTCTCCATAGAACTGCAATCTCTCATCAAAATCCTGCTTTCCGTTCCATCTCCCCCCATCTCTAACATATACGAAACCCTAACTGATGCTTCCCGTCTCTTGCTTGACCTGAGATCCAAACACCTTGGTAAACTTTCTCGACTTTGTCTTTCTGCCCTCTCTCAAAGCTCCTCTCTTCCGTTGCCTCTACCTTCATCCTCCACTCCTCCCCCTCTACTCGAACTGACCCCGCACCCTTTAATTAGTCGACCTGATCCGACCTCTCTTAGCAATTGACGGAGCAACCTAACCTCTGCCCCACAGAAGCTCAAAAGTAACCGTGTAGCTGAACCCGCCACCTTAAGCCAACCTAAAAATCCTAAACGCCCGCAGTCAGTTCTCAACCTTTCTTCCCGCACGCTTTCAGATACCGATAAATTTAAGAATCTAAGTCCTTAAATTTATAAGGACAAAATTGGTGGCTAGAAGTGAAACATAGAAATACAATTCGGAGGTGCCGAAACATCCCACCAACGGTAGAAACGTGGATCATAACTCTAGCGCAAAATACACACTAAATTCAAATGCACAAAATATTAGAATTAAAATTAGAAATAGCAAATAACAATTTAGCAAATAGCTCCAAATTACCAAGTTAACCTAATCAAACTTATGCACCAAAATCGTTGTATAGAGAGAGCAACTAACCTCCAATATTCAAGATGTTTTCATATGTGCTGTTCTGTTAATCAGTTCGCACACAAGACCTTTTGTAATTGTCACTGAGATCAAATACTACACAAATCGACTAAATCTAATCGTGTTCGAACTAAAATATTCAAAGTTCAGAATTTCGACAAAGTCCAAACTGTCGTTGTTTTGAAGATGGTTGCTTGATGGATCTTGCCTGAATAATAGCTCGGCTGAGGTTGTGGTAAGAGTGGAGGAGGAGAGGAAAATTGAAAGAATTTTTATACCAATCTGTTTTTGATCAAAGGATCTTATGTAACTTTTGGAATGGGGAAAAACGGGTGTTTCAAGGTAAGACTGTTTATATTATTTTAAAAACACTTGTCAGACAAGACAGGTGTCGATAATGACTACACTCAATTCTAGGGGCCGTAAACTTCATTACAACTGTGATTAATATACGAGCACCAGGAATAACAATAGAACGAATCCCCTTATTTGTATGATCCGTCATAATCACAGCTATTTTACTACTGCTATCACTGCCCGTACTAGCCGGAGCCATTACGATACTATTAACAGACCGAAATCTTAATACTTCTTTCTTTGACCCAACAGGAGGAGGAGACCCCATTCTTTATCAAATCTATTTTGATTTTTTGGTCACCTAGAAGTATATATTCTAATCCTCCCAGGATTTGGTATAATTTCCCATATCGTTACTCAAGAAAGAGGGGAAAAAAGAAACATTTGGTGCATTAGGAATAATTTATGCAATATTAGCAATTGGGTTCCTAGGATTTATTGTCTGAGCACATCACATATTCACAGTAGGAATAGATGTAGACACACGAGCCTATTTTACAGCAGCCACAATAATTATTGCAGTCCCGACCGGAATCAAAGTATTTAGATGAATTGCAACCCTCCATGGCACACAAATCAACTACTCCCCCCCCCCCCCACTCTCTGAAGACTAGGATTCATTTTCCTCTTCACAGTAGGAGGATTAACAGGAGTAATATTAGCGAACTCATCAATAGATATTGTATTACACGACACTTATTACGTCGTTGCTCACTTTCACTATGTACTTTCTATAGGGGCAGTATTTGCCATTATAGCAGGAATTATTCATTGATTCCCACTTTTTAGCGGAACATCCCTCAATCCCCATTGATTAAAGATCCAATTTATTCAATATTCCTCGGCGTGAATATCACCTTCTTCCCACAGCACTTTTTAGGCCTAAGAGGAATACCACGACGATATTCTGACTACCCCGACGCATATATAACATGAAATATAGTATCAAGTGTAGGGTCCCTCTTATCATTAATTGCCGTTCTAATACCAGTGTTTATCGTATGAGAAGTCCTAGCCAGTTCCCGCACCGTTCTCTTCCCCGATCAACAACCCACTTCCTTAGAATGATACCAAAATTTACCTCCAGCCGAGCACAGTTATACAGAAATTCTGATTCTAACTATTTAATGTTCTAAGTTGGCAGATAAGTGCACCGGACCTAAGCCCCGGAAATAAAATCCGAGACCTTCCTTAGAAATGGCTACCTGAAACCAAATAAATCTACAAGATGCTAGATCACCAATCATACAACAAATAACTTTCTTTCACGACCATACAATACTTATTATTATAATAATTACAGCTCTTGTAGGGTACTTATTAATCTCTATTATATTTAACAAATTTACTAATCGATATCTTTTAGAAGGACAAACCTTAGAGACTATTTGAACAATTTTACCAGCAATTATATTAGTCTTCATTGCATTACCGTCATTACATCTTCTTTACCTAATTGATGAAATCAACCAACCCTCAGTAACCCTAAAGGTAATCGGCCATCAATGATATTGAAGTTATGAATATTCAGACTTCACGCCCACAGAATTCGACTCATACATAATCCCAATGAATGAAATAAAAAAAAATAACTTCCGTTTATTAGACGTAGATAACCGAGTAATTTTACCAATCAGCACAGACGTCCGGGTTTTAATTACAGCCGCAGATGTGCTTCATTCATGAGCCATACCAGCCATAGGACTAAAAGCAGATGCAACCCCAGGCCGACTTAATCAGGTTGGAATAAACGCAAAACGAATTGGCCTATTCTTTAGACAGTGCTCAGAAATCTGTGAAGCAAATCACAGCTTCATACCGATTGTTATAGAAACCTGCCCACATCAACAATTCATTAATTGAATATTAAGCATAGCCCAAGAAGCCTCATTAGATGGCTGAAAGTAAGCAATGGTCTCTTAAACTAAAATATAGTAAAGTAACAATTACTTCTAATGAAAAAAGTTAGTTAAATCATCATAACATGGCCATGTCATAGCCAAATTATTAAACCCTAATACTTTTTAATTCCACAAATATCCCCCCTAGAATGACTATTATTATTTTTCTTCTCAACTATCTACCCAATTTTCGCCTCAATCATATATTTTAACATCCGCCCCAGTCAATTAAGCACAAAACAAACAAGCATTAGCAAAATACCCCTAACCTGAAAATGATAACTAATTTATTCTCGGTATTTGACCCAACCTCAACTGTATTGTCCTTGTCAATCAATTGACTCAACACCTTACTAGGGCTATTAATCATTCCCACATCACTATGATTCCTTCCAACCAGAACAACAATTATTTGAGACAAATTAGTAATTACTCTTCATAAAGAATTTAAAACAATCTTAGGACCTAACAACCCTCATAAAGGAACAACATTTCTTTTTATCACCATCTTCACATTTATTATATTCAATAATTTTATAGGATTATTCCCTTATATTTTCACAAGATCTAGCCACTTAACATTCACATTAAGTTTCGCCCTTCCCCTTTGATTAACCTTTATGCTATATGGTTGAATTAATAATACCCAACATATATTCGCCCATCATCTACCTGCCGGAACCCCCGGCCCTCTAATACCATTTATAGTATGTATCGAAATCACCAGAAACATCATTCGCCCAGGAACCCTAGCAGTTCGACTAATAGCAAACATAGTGGCCGGACACCTTTTACTAACCCTTTTAGCAAGAACAGGACCCACCCTAACCGTATCCTCACTTTCACTAATAATAATTAGACAGATTTTACTATTAACATTAGAATCCGCAGTAGCAATTATTCAATCCTACGTATTTGCAGTATTAACAACCTTGTATTCAAGTGAAGTAACATATGTCAGCACCACAAAATCACCCATACCATTTTGTAGACCAAAGCCCATGACCCTTGACAGGAGCCCTAGGGGCCCTAATCACCACCACAGGACTAACTAAATGATTCCATCAGTTTAATCCAGACCTATTCCTTATAGGCCTATTAATCATTAGATTAACAATAATTCAATGATGACGAGACATTTCTCTTGAAGGAACATTTCAAGGACTTCACACAATTCAAGTTACTACTGGTCTTCGATGAGGAATAATTCTATTCATTGTATCAGAAGTATTTTTTTTTTATTTCTTTTTTTTTTTAGCCTTCTTCCACAGAAGACTCTCCCCAACAGTAGAAATTGGAGCAATTTGGCCCCCAGCAGGGATTCAACCATTCAACCCAATACAAATTCCCCTCCTCAACACTGCGATTTTACTAGCCTCAGGAGTCACAGTAACCTGAGCCCATCATAGTTTAATAGAAGCAAATCACACACAAACTACCCAAGCCTTAATTTTAACAGTAATACTAGGCCTATACTTCACAGCTCTTCAAGCCTTCGAATATTATGAAGCACCATTCACAATTTCAGACGCTACTTATGGATCCACCTTTTTTATAGCAACAGGCTTTCATGGACTTCATGTAATTATTGGCTCATCATTTTTGATAGTATGCCTACTTCGACACATAATATATCACTTTTCTCCAGATCACCACTTCGGATTTGAGGCAGCAGCCTGATACTGACACTTCGTAGACGTAGTATGACTATTCCTATACATTTCAATTTATTGATGGGGTGGGTAAATTATCTATTTAGTATAACCAATACATTTGACTTCCAATTAAAAAATTCATATAAAATGAAATAGATAATATATACAATCTTAACTGCCGGACTAGTCACTATAACAATCACAACAGCCATAATATTACTAGTATCACTACTATCAAAAAAAACAATCATTGATCGAGAAAAAAGATCACCATTTGAGTGTGGGTTTGATCCCAAGTCGTCCCCCCGAACTCCCTTTTCAATTCGCTTTTTTCTTATTGCAGTAATTTTTCTTATTTTTGATGTAAAAATTGTATTACTTCTTCCTGCCGCCATTACACTCACTACCGCTAGAATTATACCCTGAACCATCGTAACAATAATTTTTCTCCTAATTCTACTTGTTGGCTTATATCACGAATGAAACCAAGGATCATTAGAATGACCCGCATAGGATAATAGTTAATCATAATATTTGGTTTGCAACCAAAAGGTGTTGTTTATCAACTTATCTCATATAACAACAAGAAGCAATATTTTAGCATTCAGTTTCGACCTGATCTTAAGGTGGATTTTCCCACCCTTGTTTTTAGTTGGAAGCCAAATCAGAGGCATGTTACTGTTAATAACAAAAGTGGGCACCCCGAACAGCCCCCACTAAGGAGGTAAGTAAATTAAACAAGAAAAAGCTGCTAACAGAATAATCTTTAGCGATTAAACCCGTTATTACCTTTTAATTATAGCCCCCTCAGTATAACAATTTACGCTACTTTTTCAAGGTAAAAATAAAAAAGTTTTCTTAGGGAGTTCACCTATTTGAAGATCCCTCGTTCTTCCTAGCATCTTCAATGCTATGCTTTAAACATAAGCTATTCAAATAAATAATAAAAATAATTATAATTAAAAATATAATTAAAATAAACGAAAAAAATAAATGCAGCCCAAACTCATTAAAGTGCACCCGAGTAATCAAAACAGAACCATTTGTTATAAAATTATAAGTCCCCTGCGGCCCCAATATCTCTCTTCACCCCTGGTCAACAACTTTAATATACGCCCCGCCGAAATTAAGCGGCAGCCGGATACAATAACTAGTGGACAAATATGGCAAAAATCATATAGAACCTATTATATTTATAAAAAAATAAGTTCTGCCCTTACCTAAATACGAATTTCCTAATAGAAACCCAATTCAGGCCCCCACGCCTCTAACAATTAAAGCGCCCATTTTAAGGGCCAACGGTAGTACTACCACAGGAGAACAAGAAAATGATAATCATCTCATAATAACCCCGCCGAAAATAGAAGCCATAGTCAGCCCCAACATACCCCGCACCATAATTAAATTAGAATTATCACCTGTCCCGTGACAGCTTATGCCAGCAACACCCATTCCAGTCAAATAATAACTTAAACGGACATAATAACACACAGTTAAGCCAGTCGAAAAAAATAATAGAAAAATCTAACTTAATCAATTCAAGCCATACTCCCAACTTCCAAAATCAAATCCTTAGAATAAAACCCCGCCAAAAAGGGGACCCCACAAAGAGTTAAATTAGCAGTATTTAAACAAGATAAAGTCAATGGAATCTGACTTACAAGGCCCCCCATACATCGAATATCTTGAGTGTCCCCCACCCCATGAATAATCGCTCCAGCACACAAAAATAATAGAGCGCTAAAAAGAGCATGAGTTAATAAATGAAAAAAAGCTAACATAGAAAATCCCATAGATAAAATCATTATTATTAACCCCAATTGACTTAAAGTAGATAAAGCAATAATTTTCCTTAAGTCATACTCATAATTGGCCCCCACGCCCGCCATAAATATAGTCAAACCAGAAAGAAGTAATAACACCCTTCCTATAAAGCTATCACTTAAAACATCACTAAAACGAATTAATAAATAAACGCCAGCAGTAACTAAGGTAGAAGAATGAACTAGGGCAGAAACCGGCGTGGGGGCCGCCATTGCTGCAGGTAATCACGCTGAAAAAGGGATTTGAGCTCTTTTCGTTATCCCAGCCACCACAACAAGAGTAATAATAATTTTTATCTCATTTCCCTGATGTAACTCACCCAAATAAAAAACATAATTTCAGCTACCATAATTTAATATTCAAGCAATTGCAAGTAAATAGAAACATCCCCAATCCGGTTAGACAAAGCAGTTAACATCCTAGCATTATAAGATCGAACATTTTGATAATAAATTACTAAACAATAAGATACTAAACCAAGACCATCCCAACCCAATAAAATACTAATGATATTAGGAGAAATAATTAATAATATTATGGATAAAACAAACATAAGTACTAAAAAAATAAAACGATTAATATAAAAATCTCTACCCATATATTGCCCTCTATAATAAATAACTATTCTAGAAATATATAACACAAATCTCATAAAAATTAAAGACATTCAATCTAATAAAATAGTCATAACAACAGAACTTCTATTAACTCTAACAACTTCCCACTCAACAAATAAGCTAGTATCAAAAATCATTAAAGCAGCCCCCCCAACAAAAAAAGAAAAAGAAATACAAAAGAAATAACACAAATAGGGTATCTCCACATCACGACCTAAGAGCTTCTACTCAACTTTCCTTAGCTCCGCAAGCCAAAATTTTAAATAAACTACTTAAGTTATCAATCAACAATTTAGAGCCATAAAAAACTTGGCCCAACAAAAAGAATTAAAAGATTTAAAGGAAATCAATGAAGAAATAAAAGATAATATTCACGAATACTTCCTCCTCAACAAGAATTCAACCCAGAATAATATTTACCGTGCTGAGTATAAGAGTAAAGATATAAAGTATAAGCAGCTCTAGAAAATGACATCAAACTCACCCCACCTATACTCAAAAAAGATCACCCAATAACGCTATTTAATAAGCTAATTTCCCCTAACAAATTCAAACTCGGGGGAGTCGCCATATTAGCAATACTCAGCAAAAACCACCAAAAAGTTATTCGTGGTATAAAGGACATTATACCCCTATTGATAAATAAGCTCCGGCTACCTAAACGTTCATAAGAAATATTAGCTAAACAAAACAACCCAGAAGAACATAGCCCATGCCCAACCATCAAAATTAAAGTCCCCTTAAATCCCCAAACACCTATAGTTATAATTCCCATCAATACCAAACCTATATGAGCAACAGAAGAATAAGAATAAGCAATGGCCTAGCAGCTATGGAATTTTTTCTTAACCAGAGACCTAAACCTCATAGCCCAACAACAGCTTTCCTTCTTAACCTGGCCAACCTAGTTCTCACATGTAACAACTTCACCTTTGACAACAAACACTACCTTCAGATCCGAGGCACATCCATGGGTACAAGAATGGCACCTTCTTATGCTAATCTGTTTATGGTCAAACTCGAACATGATTTCCTGCAAACTCAACCTTTGACCCCTCTACTCTGGGTATAATTCTTGGACGATATAATGGTGCTATGGACTCATGGTGAAACCAGTCTCAAGACATTCGTAGAACAACTGAACCAATTCCGTGTTGTCCAGTTCACCTGGTCCATTTACGACAAAAGAGTCACATTCCTTGACGTGGACATCACCTTAGAAAACAAAACTCTGACCACTTCCGTTCACATAAAACCCACCAACCATATGCAGTATTTACAATACTCAAGTTCCCATCGTTACCACACCAACAAAGCGATTCCTTTCTCCCTTGCCCTCAGAGGACAACGCGTGAATCCCACCATCTCTGCTGCTGAAACTTACAACCAACGCCTCTAGGAGGCTCTAGTCAACCGAGGCTACCCTTCTAACCTTGTAACCAAACAGATCCGCCGTGCATCCTCATACATTCAACCCACTCAAACATTCCAGCCCTACGTCGTCCAACCCACCGGCTCTAATCCCCCAGTTCCATCCTAAACTAACCAAGGTCAAACAAATCCTAGACTCTAATTTCCACATTTTCCAATCTGACCCAGACACAAGATCAATATTCCCCATCAAACCTAGATTAGTTTTTCAACATCCACCTAATCTTAGAAACATCTTTTTCCATATGAATCCCTCCTTGCCACCACACCAAACCGGCGCACAGACATGCCAGAAACCGAGATGTAAGGTCTGCTCCATTTTCATCACTTCTCCCACAATCACTATCAATACTGCTAATGGTCGGTACACCCTCAATCCGAAGGGTACATGCCACACCCCTAATGTTATATACATCCTAACCTGCAAGTTCTGTGATGCCTTTTATGTTGGGGAAACAAGTTGTGCTCTTAACATTCGAATTAATAACCATCGTCACTTCTGTACTATCAACAAACCGGATGCCCCAGTTCCCTTGCACACCGAGTCCCACAATACCAATTTTGATCTATATTTCCTGGTTGCCATAATCCACATTTTACCCCCTACGACCAGAACCTCAACACGCCGTCTGTGGGAGAATGTCTTTATTCATGGTTTGAGCACGAAAATAAAACCTGGCCTTAACCTTCAATAACTCGAAACCTCCCGTTTCCTCTACATTTTCAACAAATTTCCTTCCACGATCCCACCCTGTACTTACACGCTATCAAGTTGTAAATTGTTCCAAGGTCCGGAAATTACGCGCTACAGTAGTCAGTTGTTCTCCAAGCTTGATTCTTTGTCCGCTACGTCTCGCCACTCTCTCTTCGGTCTTGGGCTTTGTGAACACGTGAACTTCACTCTCTTCCTATACACATGACTAAGTGCAACTGTGTGCACGAAATATATGAATATGTGTGTGCTCTAATACGGAACATATAAGCTGTAAGTATTTTACTTCATTTTTTTCATAAATTTACCTTAAATTGCCCTTCCGGCTCCGGCAATATATATGAATCTCCCCAACTTGAGTTCTTTTAGTCCTTAGTTCTTCTGTTGCTTCTGTGTCGTATATTCTCTGTCTTTTCATGGATTTCACAATTATTAAATGTGGTTCTATGTTAATATTGAACCCAAACTGTAGATAATAGATACAGACTCATTTATAATTACAAAATATGTAAAAAATGTCACTGCTCCCTTTCCAAGTAACGAGTTCACGTTTTCATTAAATCATTTCCTATCAGTATTTATAAGATCATATTTTGTTTATATGTTGAAAATCTCTAATATTCATAAGCCGTTTTCTAAAATGGAATAATTTAAAGATATTAAAAACTATGGTTTTGTTCTGTACGTTGATTACGTATCATTGCTATCCCTTGGGTTTTAGTTGCTGTGTAAATCCTCTAGGTATCATGTTTATCCGCTTTCCACTTCTAAAAGAAAAGACAATCATGTTTAAACAAAATATGTGAGTTGTTATTGCGTTGTTTGCAGTTTGCTAAGAGTTCGAACCGTAATTCACTAGCGTCATTACTGTCCCTCTTCTCGCGTTGCAAGTTGCTGCCTAAGGCAAAGTACGTTTAGTCGTTTTTATGTTATATTAATTGTATTTTAAAATGAGAGCCTCATGGAAGCTTCAAAAACTGCCTTTGTCTTTTTGTAATTGAAAAATGGTTAATTTGTTATTGCTGTCCGTGTCACTCCTTGAAGTAATTTTATTTTAAGACCTTTAGGCATCTGAGGCTCAGGCCGGGATAGGGTGGCAGAGAAGGTAGACGTCCAAGACCGATTTTGTAGTTACCATCCCGGCATTTCCCTGGTGTGACTGATTGAAAACCATGGAATATCCTCAGTCAGGATGGTCGGCCTCTGGGATCGATCCCAGCAGGACCTCCCGAATATAGCCAGCGCTCTGTCACTGACCCACGGCCGCTCCGTTCCCTGAACACAAGATTTTGTTAAAAGTGTTGGTGCAGTGACCTTGAAGTGTTCGTGTAATACAATAGCAATATGTCTTGCATTATTAGAAGGGAGAATACCTGTTTGTAAGAAACAAAACTATAATTTTCAAATCCTTTAATTTTGCTATTAAAGAAATGGTACAGTTCTTTTCTACGTTATATTAAAAATCACTGTGTTCGTAATTCAGTGAATTTTTATTTCACAAAATGTAAGTAAACATTCTAAATTTATTTTACGCAGATGATTATTATTATTATTTACCATGCCAACATTTTTGACTGTTGATTGATGTAAATTATAAGATCTTAATTTACAAAAGTAAGTCACAAGAATGTGATTAGAAATTTGTTTTTGAATAAAATCACTTTCTCTTTTCTTTCATGATTTCGAATTATAGTGTAAGTTTCCATTATGAATATAGTTTAAGTGTATAGTTCTTTTTATCAGATTTTGCATATCATTGCTGCAACTTTACATTCTTTTCTTGTCTCAGCTGTCCCGGACTGGTCACGTCCGTTTCCAGATTAGTTTTTCCTCCTATTGTAAGTTTTAACAATGATACTGATGTGCGACCGCGTCAATATTTTAAGTAAACATCACACCATTAAAGTAAGCTAATTAATAATTTGTGAGAAAAATAAAACTATACGAAAAATTGTCTAAAATTACAGTATTAACATTTTCTGCTTTTCAGTTAAGTTCATATGACTTTCTGCTCTAAAATATGTATCTTAAGTTCTAGTTACCATAATGGTTTAACTTGGATCCTATAAGTTTAATTTAATCAACTATTGCGTATTATGCTGGGTGAAATTGTGCAAGGGTACAGCAGTGGTAGAATTGTACATTTTTTATTTTATATTTTGGAATCGTGCACCAAATTGCGTGGCGAGTGTCATTTTAAGAAGAAAGAAGACTCCAAGTTATCAAAACTGATAAAAATGACCCTAGTTACAAAAATTTGTTTTTCACTTTTGTGGAAACCAAAAATCAAATTTGGGAGAGAATTTGTGTACCCATGTAAGTCAGTTACAAATACAGGAGTCTTACGTTGGTGGTATTTTAAAATAAGGAGTCGGAGTCAAAGCTTCTGTATATCGATTCCTCAGCCCTGATCATTATTAAGAGTAACATTTTTCATACTTTGCATCATTACATCATCGAAAGCTGAAGCGTACACGATTAACTAGACTCACGATATAATATGGTAACAGATAATATAGTGACTGAATTGTTATTAACGTCCTAAATGAGCTGGCGAGCTGCTAAGGACAGAACCTACAGTTTTTAGTAAAGTAGACTCTCAATCACTCCGTTCAGTAGACCCCGGCGGGATTTGAACCCGTAACCATGCGCACAGAAAGCAACCGCTCTAACCTCTTGGCCACCCCGAGGTCAGATAATATAGTGTGCACTCTCCAGGAAGTGTAGTATTAACATAGTTTATGGCGAGTACATTTTATGAGTATTTTTCTTTTCTTTTGGTTGTAGGAAAATTGATTTGAAGATAAGAAATGAAACGTACTCGAAAGATGCTGCAGACGCTCTTCGTATGTTGGTGAGCGAACTGACTTCCTCTTATGAAACTGTTCAGTCTGAGCTTTTAAAATGTAAACATCAATTAAATGAATATGAGTCTGTGTATGATAAAGGATTCTATCGAATTCTACAGGAATACAATAGTGTAATGAAGGAGCTACAAGCAACTAAGTACACTCTAGAAACTTGGAATAAGTAATAGCAGTAATTGTACCACTACTTTAATACAGAGAATATCAATAATTGTATTAGTACTTTTATACACATATTTTGCCTGACTACAAGGGTTTGTCAACTTTTATGCCATTCTAGTGTGAAGATTATTAATTGTGATCGAATTGCAAGCATTTATTAAGAAAACATGTGAATTAATCTCTCTCTCAGTTAATTTTTATAATAATTGTGTGGTTTGCTTGAATTGGTGACATCAGTGTATCTGTTTCAATGCTTACGTCATATTCTGTAGTCAGACGAATATTTTTCTTTTTAGTATAATAAAAAAGTAATTATTTCTTGTTATAAGAATTAGAATTATTCTTTTAATTTCTTGTAAAACTTTGTTTAGGAATAAGAACTGAAGCTGCAGCAACGGCTTAAATTCGTCTGAAGTTGGAGGAATGACGTCCCCCGGCGAGTATTCTTTCGGGAACAGGTATGGGGAGGGCTTTAGGACCATCCCTGTATTTGCTCAATGAAACTGATGAAAACTTTGCGAAACCTCAGTCAAAATGGGTGAAAGTAGGACCTGAACCTGCCTCCCCAGTATTATACGTTTAATATTCTGCTGCAACAGGCGTGCATTTTCGTGAAATAAAAGAGTTAAAGTTTTGAAAGATCACAATTGAGACTCCAACCAATAAAGTAAATATTGTATAGGTGTACTTTGTTCCTTTTCGTTTTTATCATTTTCTAAACAATCTATTCTTTTTTAGTTATAATACGGACTTGTAACTCTTATCATTTACCATTTCATTTGTGTTCGTGTATGGACACATATTCAAGAAGATATTTTCATAGCGTAGTGATTAGAGGGACGAACTACAAATTACAAGATTCCAGGTTCTAATCCCGTCACTGACAGCTGCAGAAATTGCAAACTGTACCTAAAGGCGAAAGAAGCTAGTATAAATAGAATATCGGTATATAATCTTAGGAGTATAGATATATAATAATGAAGAAAATGGACAAAGTTCACCTAAATATGTATAGTAATAGACAGTAACTATTGTCACTATTCTTCTGTCAATAAGATGCTGTCCATAGTAACAGAATGTAAAGATGTTTAATACTGTACCACCTATAAATAAGGTCCGATTGAGTAAAATAAAATGGTACAATTAATTGTCTCTGTGATCAGATTAATAGTATAACAACTAAATCACGAACTTTATCCATCGTAATGAAAGAACAACGGAAATAAACTGTTGTTTTGAAGCATATGCGAGAACGAACGTGTATGTGGAATTTTTCTGTAAGTGTAGTTATTTACGAAACAAAGGTTTCTGTTGTGTCCTTGATATGTATTTGCACTTGGTTTGAGCATATTACAACAATAGCCTTGGTATTCAGAAATTTCTGGAAGGAAATGCACTACAAAAACCGTGGAACAAAAGTCTTATGTTGCGTGCTCTCTCGTGAGTGAGCGCACGCTTAAACAGTGTGTTGGATTGATGGATCTGTGTTACATCATACAGCGCGAGCCCGCTCTACGGACAAGTTTCAACTTCCTTGTCATTTTTCTCAATACACACAAAATGTAACATAGAAGTTTGTTTGTAAAATTCCGTTGATTCTATTTGTAAACATGTTATTATTTTGGAATTTCACCCAATACTTTGTGAAGAATCGCGTTTTAAATTTATCCTAATTCTACATTGGAAATTCTCCAAAGACGTAATATTTTGCCCTATTAAACGTTATGAATACTCTTAACTACACATTATAAAAGGAAAGAGACATCAGCATGCTTCGTTGTTATCAATATGATGCATATAAACCCATTAGCTCCGATCTAGTGGCAAAAACTGTAGTTGGTAGAGAGAACCTCGAACTTTTAGTCCGGTAACTTTAAACGTCACAAACGAGTGTTAAATTTGTACTGTTTTAGTTAAAAACTCGATAGTTTTCAAATTATTTATTTAATTTCCAATAAATAATAGTTTTGTAAATAAAATTATAGGAACTTTCAAATGATGTATCTCGTGACCCATGTTGCCATTTACGGAAAATGAAAGTTTGACGGCCACTAGATCGGAGCTAATGAGTCTTTTGAGAATTTCCAATGAAGAATTAGGATACATTACAAATGCGATTTCTCTCAAAGTATTGGATAAAATTCCAAAATAATAACATGTTTACAAATAGAATCAAACAAGCTTTGAAATGATGTGTCAGATGACCCATATTCATATTGCCATTTAAGAATTGAAGGTTTTGCCACTAGACCCCAGAGATTGGGCTGCATTGTTAACTTTGGCACAGTAATTCTTCCCCGTAAAAACTAAGTTGACATATTCCGGAATTTTTCAAACAAACCACAAGAGAAGAAATAAGGGGACGGAAACTGTTCGATGGACAACTTTATATTTTCATCAGGGTTTGAAGTTACAACAGTCACAATTTGTTGAAACTTTTAGCAATAAATCTCTACATTTGCCTCATGTCAGGAAGGATATTTTTTTATTTTTGTACTTTTATTCTTTATCAATACCACTAAATTAATTGTTATTCTACTATGACATGTTATGCACAAATTTTTAAAGATACTATATATATATATATATACGACCGCCCCGCTGGTCTAGTGGTTACCGTCGCTGACTGCTGATCGTGTGGTCCCGGGTTCGATTCCCAGCTCTGCCAACGAAATTTTACCAAGGCATGAGGGTCTGGAACGGTGCCCACCCACCATCGTCATGCAATTGGAAAGCTGTGAATAAAAGACAGTGAGACGATCACAGTTGAGACCTTCGACTCTCCTCTCCCAACACGTTTGGTCAGCGAGGGAGCAGTAGAACAACTCCTCCCTCCGGAAGAGGCCTCATCCAGTAGTGGATTATATATATTATTGGGTCCTCTATCGGGAACTAGTGGATTGAGTACATTTCCAACATTCGCTAGATACAACTGAGGTGAACATTTGGATGGAAGTCCGGGGGCTAGATACGTAGCTACAGGTAAACATAGGGATCTGACAAACACTGGTACATACAAATGACATACACTATTCTAATAAAATGGGGTTTTATTGACCCATGCATACACAGGGTCTAATCGAAGGTCGACGGACAACTAGAACTCACCATCTCTGAAAAAACGCCAAATATAACGACCAAAAGGTCTCACTTACCAAATCCTAGAAAGTTGATGGGCGGTATCGGGACTTAAACCCTGGGTCTCTTCGAGCGGCGGCGAGACTTTGGCAGATGTCTCCAGAAGTACAGCTGGCGCGTTGTGCTTACAAGTGTCGTCCATTCATTCCTCTAAGATAGTGTGGGCCGGGGCCTGGTGTGGACCGGCGACAGGCCGAATTGGAAAGCAGAATGACAGCGAGAGTTGACTGTTGTGTTTACCAATCACCTGTCCTCCGTGTGTGTTTGTGCCACCGCTATTTATTGTAAACCAGGATTCTCAAGAATGTGTTCCTAGTTTCTCGCATTCTTCTCTGTCTAGTATTATAGACAGTGGCGTCCTTTCTGTAGTTACCTCCAAAATGACGCCTTCCCAACCCGCAACATCAATTTGTACGGAATGAGTTGATTTGAAGCGGCTCGTCCTATCTGCACACTGAACATCAGTATGATTGACCTGTCGCTTGTGGGTGGTCGCGCATGCGTATACCCTCACTTGCACGAAAAAATGAAAAGAAAGCGAAAAAAAAAGCTATTAGTAAAAAATAGTATAATGAATGATCCTTGTTCCATAGCGTGAATTTCTGTCTGTGAACATCTTATCAGCACTTTATCGGTGTCACTATGAACAAAAGGATATAAAAATGGTGCTGATGTTGAATTTTCTCCAGTAACGCAGATTAGAGCGTATCGTTGTGTGTCTTTGTGTCCAGTTGGAGTTCGTAGCGACGAAGTAAGATGCAGCAAAAAGGGCAGATTTATGTTCGGGATGAAAACTCACAAATATACTCATGCACGTACACTTTGCACATAATGTCATTGTCCAAGTGGCGCTCGTGGAAGAACGTTCAAACTGGGCCATTGTTCGGCTTATTGGAATAACATAATATGTCACAACACCAATTAAATGGGTCTGTCCATTCATGGAGAAATTGGGGTGCTTCAGTGGTGGTTCGGCAATAGGTAGGGCAGGAAAGAGGGTGCTGAAAAGGAATCATCTGACGGCGCCGAGAGAATGAGTGCTCTTTGCCAGTTTACCTTAATACAAAATTTCTTCTTCGAAAAAGGTTCTATCTTAACTGCCAGGGGCGTTTCTATGGGTTTGTAGCTGGGAGGGGGTTCTTCTTCTGACAAGCAAACCTATGAATACTTCAAAGCGCTTTTTGACCAAACTTGGTAGAGGTGGAAACCACCAGAAAGCATGATTAAATATGCTTTCGTCCATAAAGACGGACGCAGTGGCCGAAAGTTTGGATCATAAGAATAAGCTAGAGTGATCTTAAGTAGAAAAACACACGTTTATTTATAAAATGTTTGAAATAATGGAAAACAAATACATATTAATGGATATTGGGCAAATGCGATATCTTTTAGGGGCACGTTCGTCATGGCCGCCATCTTCAAGTCGGCCATCTTGAATCTTGCTAAATTTTAAAATAGGAAGGGGGTCATGTAAAATATCAGTCTGGGCTAGAATTTAACCAGCAATACATTGGTGAAGTCAGTTTTGCCATTAGTTTACTTTTTTGAGAGATAATTAGAGGTGACATTAGTATGCGTAGTTGATTGAAAATTCCAGAAGTAATCTTGTTATTTTTTAAACAATGCAAGAAATGAAAACCTAATGCACAGGTAGTTAGTACTGTGTAGGTGGTGACTATGACGAACGTACCCATATTTACCCAATATTCATTAATGTGCATTTGTTTTCCATTATTTCAAACATTTTATAAATAAACGTGTTTTCCAACTTAGATGACAATGTACATGCTTATTCTTAATGATCCAAACTTGGCTACTGCGTCCGTCTTTGTGGACGAAAGCACTTTTAATCATGCTTTCTGGTGGTTCCCTGATGTACCAAGTTTGGTCAAAAAAAGTGCTTTGAAGCATCGATAGGGTTACTTGTGAGAAGTAGCTTGTGGCTCGGAATTTGTTTGTAGTTGGCTATCTATGACTATCTTCGTGAGAGCGGTCTGTTTTTCTGTCGATGATACCGATGTCGAATTGGACATTGTGTTCAGCGGTAGGTCCTTGGGAGTTGTAGCCTTCCTCCTAAATTTCCTGCATATATATCAAGTGCACCAACCTAGAAGGAAAGAGGTGATTAGGGCTATTAGTAAGCATACAAGTGTGATGGCGGTGCATTCGTTGATAATCGCCGGAGTTGTCATCAGATTTACGGAATGGGTCAAGACATACGTACTGCTGTTAAACTTAGACGGTTATATGTAAATATGCCGTTCTAATTCCTAACTCGACGCATGGTCTAATTAGGTGCTTGAGAGCGCTCCATGCAAGGGTCACACATTTGAAGCAAATTGTGAGGCGCTGCACTAAATACATGCAAGTAACACTTCCACCGACATATGAATAAATCATATGCCAATCAAATATTTGGACGGGTCATGGAATGAGAGGCCTCTCAACATTTAAAACACAAGTGCTATATATCGCTTTCACTCAAAAATTTCCGAAATTTCAAGTTTCCATTTTCCGTTGCTTTGGTTTGCCTCATCAAAAGTAAAAAATCGTGGAAACGCGACTAACTACCAAGCAATTAGTGATATTGACCGTTGGTCCGTCCGTCCTTACATCAAAACAAAAACAAAGCAAGTGGCCTCTACAAATTAACTTACTAATACAAAGATGTCGATGTTCGTACGTCCTTATGACGTACAAAAAATCTGACCAACTTAGTTTGTCAACCAACATAGTTACTGATGAATCATGATCACATCGCAAAAGGGGATCTTACCGGTCTTGCACCTTGCAAACTAAACAGTACTGTTGCTTCTGTTTTAATGACTGTCATTAAAGGGAGGGATGAAGTTCCTCTGGATCTCCGTGAGTATCCAAGGTGCGTTTTCCGTGCTTTCTCCAGCTGCGCATATAAATCAAAAATAAATGTTATGGGGAACGTCCCTCGGCGAGCCTTGTGTTAATGCGCAGTGGACTTTTTCTGGTGGGTCCGTAGACGCGTCGTCCGTTGGCGCGGACTGGTGATCTTCTGAAGTGGGCTGAAAGAAAGGGTTTAATCCGGCTTACGGTCACCAAGTCCGTCTCGCGTCGTTTTCGGGTATTGTTGTATTTACCAGACATGTGTTCTCATCGATTTGACGTAGAATTATGGCCTTTATTTCGACAAGGTTACCTAGGCATTTCGACGTGTTGGCCTTCGGGATGGTTTCCCGGATTAGGATCTTGTCCCCAGGACGGTAGAAGGGGTTGTTGGAATGCCGGTTGCTCTGTTTCTTTTGTCCCGAACCGTTTTGGGAGGGATTTGTGAGCCTTTTTCCTCACATATTCCAACTGAGCAAGTCTCTCCTTGTTTGGAGATGACTTCCGGGATGGTGCCTAGCTCAATCTCAAGTGACAAAGTGGGATGGAAACCGATGAGCGTGAAAAATGGTGAGTGTCCGATGATGTGTTGGCTAACGTTATAAATGATCGTAGCTACTGGTAAATAGGCAGCCCATGAGGACTGCTTATTTATGGTCCACGGTTTAATAAGACTAAAGAGTCGCCTTATTGGAAGTGACCCTCGGTAGGACAAAGAAATGTGGACTCCGGCCCTCGGTAATTCCTTCAGGAGATTTGAGGAATGGACTGAGGACCGGCCCCACGATATGATCCGTGGTATGCTCAAACGAAATAGAGGTGGCTAATCAGAGCGTCTGCTATCGTCTCTGCTGTCACTGTTCGCAGTGGGACAGTGATAGTGAAACGGGTCGTATCAAGGATGGCCAACAGATAACGATATAAGTTACTAGGGACCATTGGGCCTTTCTCGTCCATATAAAACTTTGAAAATGGAATGGGCTCCAGTTGCGTGGTTTGCAAAGTATGGGGTTTCCTCCTGCAACCTTTGCTACTTGGCAGGCAAGACACATTTTAATTAGTTTAAAAACTGTCTTCATCGTGGGGAAATAAAAACTATTTACCAGAAGAGAAAAGGTCTTCGAGGGTGAGAGGTGTGAAGACAACGGGCCAACCCCATGAAATTCTAGAATTACTTTTGAAGCTCCTGAGGAATACACGGAAGGAAACGTGTTCTGTTAGCCGGTAGAATGTGTCATTACGGAGAATGAACTGTTTCTCTACCCGTAGAAATTTCTGGGGGTACTTGAGTTATGATTGGAGATTCTCCAAGATTTTAATGACTGTGTTGAATTATTCGTCTTTCCTTTGTTTTTTGATGGAGATTCGTTTTATCGATAGAAAAATGGAGGACAGAGCAATACGATAATTCAATTTATTCTTCTGGGGGTGGGTCTGGCGGGCTCCTGCTGAGCGCATCGGCCAAGAAATTTCGGGTACCGGCGATATGAGGGATTTCAAAATCAAATTCTTGGAAAAAGACAAAAAGCCTAGCGAGCTTCCCAGAAAGGTTTTTGAGGATCGCAGGTACGTTAGGGCGGAGTTGTCAGAAAAAAAAATTGAATGAAGCGCAGTATAGGAAGTACTAAAAGTCTTGAAAACGAATTAACCCCCTGCTGCTCCCAGGTCTAGGATACTGTAGTTTTTTTCCTGGGAGTCAGGCGGTGACTACAGCCCTAGGCCCTCCTAAGATGCATCTATGAAAACGGGTTTTCTGGGGCGAAAAAGGGATCAGGATTGGGGCGGAAGAAATCATTCTTTTCAATGAATGGAAACTGGAATGGCACTCTTTTGACCACTGAAATGGAACAGAGATTCACAGTGTGTAGCAAAGTTATAAATATGACGTCACTTGAAATTGAAGATCCCACAAAGATTTAACATTTCTTTTTGTTTTGGGGTGGGATATCGGTAATGGCGACACAGTTCTTGGTGAAATCTCTACGATTTATCCCGATACCACGTTTTTCTAACTTTGAATAACCTATTAGACATATCGTAGGGTTTAATTGTAAGTTGGCGTACCGGAGCCGGAGAAAAAGGCATGGTGTCTACAAGTCTGGAAAACCTGGAACAGTCAGGGAATTTCATTTTTCTGGAAAAGTCAGGAAAATTCTTAATATTTCTGGAATTTTATAAACAATTTAAAATTTTAATAATAATTTTATAAACAATTTTAATTTTCTTGTCTTATTGAAAAATTACAAATTTAGAAACAATACATTTAAAAATATCGCATATGTTGCACCGATTTTAAATTCGGTTTATACTTCAACCTTCACGGCATCCTTCTACTTGCCTAAGTAAATCTAACCTGCGATGCCCAATTCAGATTTAAATGTCTGTGTGAAACTATTTTAATATAAACTAATTTTTTGAAATAATTTGTTATAACCTTTACATCTAATTGTACAAAATTTCTCTTTTCAGATTTTCAAAGGATTGTGATTCAAAGGCATTCCAATATGGCAAAACGGATAAGTTTTGTCTTCATGGGTCGTGAATTCTGAATGTCTAAAATCTGTGGAAAATGACGTTAATTCATTCTTCTGCACTATGTGTAAGACAAAGGTTGGGTTAAGTAACATGGGTAAACAGGCTATTTTAAGTCACGGTAAAGGAAAGAAGCACAAACAGCTGTTTGATGCTAAACTGCAGTGTACGGACATCAGTCGTTTTGTGAAAGGTTCTGGGGAACGAAACAGTGCTCCAACCGCATTGTGTACCAGCTCTAATCGTGCAAACATCTGCAACCACTGAAAGCAGCAGTTGTGTTCTGGAAAATGAATTGGCAGCGCAAGCAGCATCTGTTACACACTCTGTAAGTGAATCCAGTGGATCTTCGCCACAGTCAAGGATGAAAAAAATTTTGGAGAAAGACAGTGTTACAAGTACAGAAATACTGTGGTTAATCATCAAACAGAAGTGCAGCTAACGCTGTTAATTTATTTCCCATTATGTTTCCTGACAGTGATATCGCTAAACAGATGAAACTTCGAGAAGATAAAGTAGGTTCCACCATTACCTTTGGCGCCTATTTTCTAAGCAGACATACTGAAGAAAGTTGAAAAAAAAAAGTGACTTTGTTTTGTTATTTGATGAGTCTTTGAACAAAGTTCCACAGAAGGAACAGTTAGATATTCTTGTATGTTACTGGGATGAAGAAAAAGTGAAGTGTCTACAAGGTACTTGGATTCAGCTTTTCTGGGCCATACCACAGCATCCGATTTATTGATTGCAATAAATAACTCTTCATCTACATGCACCTTGAATTTAAGAAAAAATATACAAGTTTCAATGGACCGACAGTAAATTGGAAGCTGTTAGCAGACCTGAAGAAAGATCTAGAAAGTGGCAGCCCTGATGGTAAGAAAATCCTGGAACTGGAAAGTTGTGTTTTGCATGTGTTGCATGGTGCCTTCAAGACATCTTTTCAGAAGAGTGACTTTGATGATGTAACATTTCTTCGTGATTTATATAAATTCTTCAAAAATATACCTGCAAGTAGAGCTGACTTTACAAAATATACTGCATGTACTATGTTCCCAAAAAAGTTCTGCCCTTTGAGATGGTTTTGTAATGATGTGGCTCTGCGTACTATTGTGTTACTACCTTATTTGAGAAAGTATGTGAAGGTGGTACAGGAAAAGAAGCTTCCAGTAAACTACAAGAGCTTCAAAAACATTTCCCAGGGGCTTGAGGATCCTCTGTTAGAGTCAAAGTTAGCTTTCTTTCAAACTGTGAACCATTTTTGACAAAATTCCAGTCCAATAAACCATTGGTGCCATATTTGTACAAGGCATTATCTGCCTTAGTCAGATCCATCATAGGAAGGTTTGTGAAGAACTCTGTCCTTGAGAAGTGTAGCTCGTCAAAAGATCTGTGCAAGAGACTTATCTAAAGATGATGATGTACTCTTAAGTGCAGAGAACATTGATTTTTTTTCAGTACACGAGCTTCATTGAGAAGAACAAAGCAAATGAGTGACCGTCAAATGCTTCAATTCCGGACTGATTGTAGAAAGATTATTATTTCTTTCATCCAGAAAGTGCTCAGTAAATGTCCCTTGAAGTACAACGTAACTTTTGGTTCGGCTTGCATGTCCCCAGAATCGGTACTTAACAGTGATGTCACTGGAAAAGAACAGCTGAACGTTATATTAGATCAGCTTTTCAAAGCTAATCATTTCAGTGGTCCAGCATGATGCCATAAAAAGACAGTACATAACTGTGTGTTCAAAGAATGCAGTAAGAACAGCAGCAGATTCTTTGGATGCTCACAGGGAAAGACTTGATCATTTCTAGTTCTTCCGTGTGCTACCTTTGGCGCAAGGGAATGTTGATGATATGTTTGTGGCATTTCTGAAGAAACTATTAATGCTATCTCACGGAAATGCAGCTGTGGAGCGTGGTTTCTCCGTGAGCAAAGAATGCTTAATAGAGAATCTCCGTTAACAGTCTCTTGTGGCAGTGTTGTGTATACTGGAGGGGTGGAAAAAGTTGTTACAAGAAGCATGATTCATGCAGCGAGAAATGCTCGATCTGTGTGGGGAACAGCTCTATCCAAGAAGAAAGAAGAGTTAAAGGAAACGGAACAAAAAGAAACTGAGCGAAAGCGTGTGGTTACTGACAAAGAATCTTCAGCAGAAAAAGGCCAAGCTTATAGAAGAGTCTACAAAAGATGTACAAGACATTAACAGAAAACTAGATCTTCAGAAGAAGTTATATTAGTGTTGAATTAAATATAAAATTTGTACTACTAGCAACGGCGGAGTTCAAGTCTAAACAAACAGTAAGTTTGATTGCAGAAAGGTAGAAAATATGTTGTCGAAGCCCATTGCGTAGACTAACATATAATCATATTTGTGCTACTTCTTCGCGAAGAGAATATGTAACTGAATCTCTAAAAACTCCGATAATGACATACAATAGTTTTCCGACAGTTATAATATGAACTACTCTACCAAGTGCTAACAGCAGTCTATCACTACTATTCAGATAACAAACTATAGAAAATTTAGTCTTAAATTGTGCTTTTATTTTTATTTTTCGTATCGGTACTGGAAATTTCTGAAAATGCTACTGGAAAAACTTGGAAAAGTCAGGGAAATTTGTCAGAAATTTGTAGACACCCTGAAAATGGTTCCCAGTAGTCGTAGGGTCTGGGACCAAGACGCTACGCCGTCCGGGTAGCCGTGCGGTCTAAGGCGTTAGGCGAACGACTCGAAGGTCCCGAGTTCGAGTCCGGGCAGGTGCATGGGCGTATTTTAACTAGAACGTGACAGATAAGCATGACGGGCCGAAGTTACTAGACTGGCCCATATAAAAATAAAGTTTACCAAGACGCTACATGGAGAATGACGTCATCCATATGACAGAATAGAGGGTGGTATTCCCTCGGTAACCATTCTCGTGAGCAAACTGAGAGGAACTTGTTTCCAACTCCATTGGGCAAGCGGTATGGTGAAATTTACCTCATGGGGCTGCAGTGAAGTCGGTCTTATGCTTTGATTCCTCTAAGAGGAATGGAGAAATAAGCCGAGGATAAATCAAGGGAAGACAAAAGTTTTTTTCCTAATATTTGCCAAGATTTCCTTTATATTTGGATAACTAGTTCCTATGGGTTTTATTACCTTGTTTACTCCTCTGAGGTCACAGATAAATCTGTAGGATATCTCGTCTTTTTTCACCAACATAATGGGGTTATTCCATTCTGAGCATAAACAAGGCTCTATAATCTTTTGTTCACACGGCTTGTCTAGTTGTTTCTTAATTTCGAGTCTGAGGTGGAGGGGATGGGAAACTGTTTTACGTTCACTGGGGTACTGTCCTCTATGTCAATAGTGTGCTTGAGGAGGGACGTCATCACAATACAAAACGATGACCAATAGAAAACATCAGCAGACTTAAAAATAAGCTCGCGTAATTGTTCTTTTTGTTCATTCGTTGTCTCAGGGTTACTCCTAGTAACGTCCGGGTCTGCTAAACGGGAGTGGAACTCGTGGCGTTTGCGGATCTCCTCTTGTTCCGTTGCCGATATCCATGATGGGGTGGGGGGTGGATCATCCTGATCGTCTTCGGTGAACGAGGCCATTTCGCAAGAACCGAGAGTTCCTACGATAGCAAAGGGGGAGACAAACTGTCTCCTCCGTGGTGTTATAAAAAACTATTTTGAATTGCGGGCCGGAAAAAAATGGGAACTGACTGAAGGCCAATGAAACTAAGGTATCTTCTTGGGTTTTCCAAAATTAACTGTTCATTCTTTCCCTGAAAATTGAGAATTTTGACGGGCACACACGATGTCGCTTTGGGTTTCAGTTTTATTTTTCGAGTGGCTACTATTTTCGGTTGGTAAGAAATGATCAGTGTTTGAAAAACACTGTCGGGTATGACGTAGTCATTTCGTGCGGGTCCTAAAAAACTGAGTCCGGTGCACATCCGAAGCTTAATTCATTTGACCCGTGGTCAGCTGACGCATACTGGAATCGGAGGAAGTCTGATCCAAGAATTCCTTAATTTTTCTCCATAGAACAGAGACGAAAAGGATGGCGAAACGACTTACCCATTATTTTTATATTTACCAACGCTATTTCCTCACTACTACTCTATTCTTTCCTATTCCCTTCAGAGACGTCTGGATAGGTAGCTTCTTTGCAAACTTTGGACACGACGCAGGATTCAGAATGGAATATTGTGCTCCTCCGTCAATGAGAAGTTGGCATAGCTTGTTATCAATAAGGACCGTTCTAAAAGAAGAGTTGTTTCGAACTGACATCGGGACAATAAGTTCTTGGGACAATCGGGACTCCCATATCGTGGTCCCGTACAGAAATGACATTTCCTTAATTTCCCGAATTTGAGTTACTATTATTCTTGTTTCCGCCCCTTTGTCTTCAATGTCTGGCAAAGTTATTCCCCTCTCTACATTTGTAGCAAATCAGTGTGCTGTTTCAGAAGGGCTCAGAATTGGCTTCAAACTGGAGAACGAACTGAGTTAAATTTGAACATGGAGTATCCACAGTGTCACCTGATCGTACGGAAGTTGAAGGCTGTGAAGGAGCCTTGGTGGTTTGGGCTGCCTGGACCATGCCTTGAAGGCGTTCATCTCTTTTTAAAGGCTGTCCAGACTCGAGTTTGTAATTGTTGGTTGGTTTGCCGGAGTTGGAATAACGTGAGAAAATGGCGGCACGGCTGGCAAATGATGAGCCGCTGGTAAAGTATCTGTCACACTTGGCAAACTGAGAGAACTGGATGCAGTAGGTTGTGCAAGGTACTTTTGTAAATACGTCGGCATGGAATTGCTTAAGATAGAGATATGTGCCGGTGGGTACAATGTTGGAAAAGAGAAGGGTCGTAAGAAAAAGCCGGTGACTGAAGAAGGAATTCTTGAGTCACTGAAGAAATTTAGTAAACACAATGTGAAGATCAGAAAGGATAAAAGTTTGTTTTTTGTAGGTAGGCTAATCTATTTAGGTTTCGTCTTCAGGCATTACAATATCACCCGATAAGATAAAACCTATTGTATATGTACCGGAGCCACAAAACGTAACACAGTTAAAGTCATTTCTAGGTATGACAATGTTTTATCATCGACATATTCCAAATATGTCAATGTTATGTAGTAATCTACACAAGTTACGTAGCAAAAACGCCACATGGTGTTGGACGGAGAAACATTTGGAGGAATTTCGCAAATTAAAAGCGGCCATTCCCACAGCCTTAGTCTTGCATCCTTACCAAGATGAGCAGGAACTGGTGATTACGACCGACCCGAGTATAGACGGAGTGGGAGCTATGCTGTATAACAGAGATCAAGGTCTTATGTACAACGATAGCCTGTACTTAGGGCGACCCTTAGTTCCGCAGAACGTAATTACTGTCAATACGATCGTAAAGCTTTGGCGATAGTGTTGGCGGTTAAAAAATTTCATAAATATATATATGGAAGAAGTACATTATATACAGACTCAATACCAGCTAAACTTTTGTTCGGCGAAAAAGCGGTTCCAACTTTTGCTTCTCCACGCCTACAACGATAGTGAATTTTGGTATAGAGTTACGATCTCGACATTCAATATTCAAAGAAAGTACAAGCAGCGGATTTTCTATCTAGGTTACACTTATCCGAGGTATCGGGGAGACGCTGAGGAGTCAGCGGAATTCGTGGCATTAGTGGAGTCATCGATGATAAACCTTGAACAAGTAAAGAAATCTTATACACAAGACGATATATATATATATATATATATATATATCATCATCATCATC
>JAGDQP010011204.1:0-50239 GCA_022664845.1 Lepisma saccharinum
CTTTTAGTTTGTTCTGCGTGTGTACCGGTTTCAACCGTTAAAATTATCGTTTGTTCCGGCTTTGAACTAACGGAAATTGTAAAAACGTGTGTTGCTAAGTTCACGTGAACATAGCAAGAGGAAGAAAGAAATTAATTACAATTTCAAACTTTTTTTTACAAAAATCGCTTCTACGTCGTTCGTTCCGGCAAAACCAATCGAAATCGAAGATCAAAGTGGTCCTGCTAACGTGAACACAGCAGTACCAGACTGGACAAGGAGAAAAATTTGTTACAATTTCAAATTTTGTTCAAAATATCGCTTCTACATCCTTTGTTCACTCAAAATTTCTGCTTGTTCGGACTCCATACCGAACAAAATCGAAGAAAAAATGATGGTTCTGCTAATTTCACATGAACATAGCACGACCAAATAAAAAATCTGTTATAATTTCAAACTGTCTTTACAAAAATCGCTTCTACGTAGTTTGTCGGTATGAAGCCAGTCGTATGTCGGTCGTTTTTTATTTTTCGGTATGAAGCCAGAACAAGGAGACACTTTTACGAAACAAACCGGAACAAACTAAATGTAGAAGTGAATTTTCTAAAGAAAAGTTGAAATTGTAACAAATTTCTTTCTTGTTTTTGCTATGTTCGCGTGAACTTAGTAGTACACTTTTTGATTACAATTTTCGTCGGTTGAAAACCGGAACAAACTGTAATTTTAACGGTTCAAACCGGCACAAACGCAGAACAAACTAAAAGAGTGAATATTTTTTTCCGGTCTCGTAACTGGTCCTGCTAAGTTCACATACGTCAATTTGTTTTATAGCACGAAAACTAAATATTTACAGTTTATTACACAATTTATCTATCATAACTTTGTAACATAAGATGAAAATATTGATGTAACTAGCAAATTGGAGAAGCTGATTTTAAATTTACATTAATACACAAAATAAATTACGTATTGATTAGTTATAATAAATAATTACAATATCATAATACCAAAAAAACTGTAGAATTGAAATGACGTAAACACAGAAAGTAAACAGCGTCATTAACTGTTCTTCCAACACTTCGTTTGTCAATGCAATTTCATCAATTCCATAATTTTTATTTAAATTCATAAACTGACATTTATTAACACTAAAGGAGATAGTATAATTCAGCTTTTAACAATTTTCAGTTTGTTTTTTTTAAATCGTTCATAGTTTATTTGAGTGTATGGAATGGTCATTACTAAATAACATATATTGACGAATGAGAATTCATACAGAATAGGAAATGCACAGGAAAGACATTTGAAACATTTCTTTTCAGTACCGCCGTGGGCTCCTTCGTTTTTCTCCTTATCTTCAGAGACTTCTTCAGATATCACACGTTTCTTTGAATATCATAATTATCGTCACCATTACCTTGTTATTTCTCACAGCTTTCCATACTTGATTTTCTTGTATATCTTCATTCATGCTTCTTATTAAAATCTGGATTGAAATTACAAGGCCTGCAAACTATTTCAGTTCTAACAACTAGTGTTGCCCACGAAATGAAACCATCTGAGATTTGAGGCTGTCTCGTAGAAATGTCTCGAAACAGAAATGGGTGTGAGACGAAACAGAAGCATTGTGTCGTCTCGTGGGCAACAGTACCAACAACAACCCGCTTCTATTCTTTTTTCTTGAGTGGATAATAGTTTGCAAACAATGAAGAAAATTTTCCACCTCCTTAGCAACATTTCCTTTTTTTCAGTACCACAGGGAACAATCAAATAGTAAGTAAGATCTTGTTTATTACAAACCATTCTTTTATACATTACTCGCACAATCGATAATGTTAAAGTAGGTTGCTCTGTATTTCAGATCATGCCACAAACCTCTAGCCTCGTCGTATGTTCACAAGGAATTTTCACTATGTTGGGAATTATTTTTTTCTGGAAAAGAATCTTCTAATACTGATTTGCTCATTTCTAAAATAATTTTCAATGATTTACACTACTAATATTATTTTCTAAAATGTTTGTCACTTCTTTCTCTTTGAATTTCGTCTATCAATATAAATTATATGTACCACATTCTAAGCTTTCGCATAGTCTAAATACTTTGCTAAAAGCGGCCACAGGTGATTTAACTGCAAATATATCTAACATAAATGCAACTGTTAAAATTCGTAAAATTAAAATGTCTTTGCGCTATGCTTGTGTACTTCTGCGCCGAATGAAGGAATTAAAGGAAAGTGGATGTTCCGAATTTGTGTCGCGTTGCTTTCATACCTTGTTTGTGTACACTAAATGTGTAAATGATTTTATGAAAAGAATTCTGTTTTTTCTTTTTTTAAACATATTTGAACATTATTAAATACCGGTATTTTAAATCACGTTTTCATTCTCATAGGTGTCCGGAGGTCCCCATCAAGCTTTCAAGTCCCCATGGCTTTCAGGGATCGCAGACCATACCGCCACTGGTCGCAAAAATTTCGTTAGCACCCAAAAATAGCGTTTAATAGTTCATTTCTTGTGGATTCAACTGAAAGTGTACAGGGACTGAATTCCATCAGATAATTGCAACACATTTTGGTCACCATGTTTCATCGCAAAACTTTTGAATTCGTTTTATTATTATTGATCTTATTATAAACAAGTCAGCAACATTTGTATCCTTCCTGAATAACATTTTGGAGACTAGTACCTGTATTAATATTTGAAAAGCAAGACAAATCCGTAACTAGAAATCTCCAATATTCTTAGCAGATTTTTTAAGCTAGCTTTGAAAACTATTCTAAAGTGGATAGGGCTCAGCCATAGTCTAACCCCAACCAAAAACCCGATATTTCGGGGCTTTGCGGGACAGCAGAATTTTTATAATTATTGTTTTGTATAGCAGAATTTTTCAAGCTGGTTTTAAAAATTCTGCCGACGTGGGTGCGGTCAGTTTTACGACTGGCCAAAACCAAAAAAAAACATTATTTCGGGGCTTTCCGAGACAGCAGAATTTTTATAATTATTGTTTTTGAATAGCAGAATTTTAGCAGGTTTTTTTAAGCTGGTTTTAAAAATTCTGCCGATGTGGGTGGGGCCACTTCACGCCTGGCCAAATCCAAAAACCCGTTATTTCGGGGATTCCGGGAGGGCAGAATTTTTATAATTATTGTTTTTGAATAGCAGAATTTTAGCAGAATTTTTTAAGCTGGTTTTGACAATTCTAACGATGTGGGTGGGGCCAGCTTCACGCCTGGCCAAAACCAAAAACCCGTTATTACTGGACTTTCCGGGACAGCAGAATTTTTATAATTATTGTTTTTGAATAGCAGAATTTTAGCAGAATTTTTTGCACTAGTTTTCAAAACTGTTCTAAACTGGGTGGGGCTGAGCCTTATTCTGGCCCCACCCAAAAGAAATCGTAAATTCGGGACTTTCCGGGACAGCAGAATTTTTATAATTATTGGTTTTGAATAGCAGAATTTTTTAAGCTGGTTTTAAAAATTCTGCCGATGTGGGTGGGGCCAGCTTCACGCCTGGCCAAAACCAAAAGCCCGTTATTTCTTGGTTTTCCGGGACAGCAGAATTTTTAAAATTATTGTTTTTGTATACCAGAATTTTAGCAGAATTTTTTGCACTAATTTTCAAAACTGTTCTAAACTGGGTGTGGCTGAGCGTTATTCTGGCCCCACCCAAAAGAACCCGTAATTTCGGGACTTTCCGGGACAGCAGAATTTTTATAATTATTGTTTTTGTATAGCAGAATTTTAGCAGAATTTTTTTAGCTGGTTTTTAAAAATTCTGCCGATGTGGGTGGGGCCAGCTTCACGCAAGTAACAGGATCATCAGATTCTTTTAGTAAAATTACCAAGATATTTTCAGAACTTAATCGGATCATTTTTCGTTCATTTTTTATTTTTTCTAAATATCTCTGTTTGCCACGTGTCAATAATAATTTGGACTTTCTATGCATGTTAGAAAATAAAGTATAATAATTTACATTATTTGTTATTTTGTATTGTTTCTGATATTTTACTTTCTTTTGCATAACCTTCGTATAGAGTTCGTATGTTTTCAACGGGAAGAAATAATTTTCAATAGTTTTCTGGAAAATAGCATCATAGACAGCGCTCTATTTCTTCAAGCTTCTCTCTCTACAATTATTTTATATCTTAGCGAATATGTGGTTATGCACTGGGAATGTTAATTTGTTAATGTCTGACTCGAGAGTACACTTGCTCTTGGAAATTTCGAAATGCCATAAAACTGCATAAGTGTCTTTTCACAGATTCTGTAAAACCTGTGTTGCCTCTCCATGATTATCACACACAATATCCGGTCATCAGACATGCTCCTCTACTTTCGTAGAACTCGGTCAGGTGCAGGATATTCCATAGTATCATCAGTATTATTATCTACATTGGTTTAACGTGATTTCTTCAGTTGTCATCCTTTTAGTGTATAAGGAAGGACTGTAGCACTTCATATGGTAAAAAATGTTACTTGCATGTTCGTACATTTCCTAGGATATTGTTCTGGAACTTCTGAGACGCGCAAAGTAAATTGTGTCGTCCATTTTCGGTTGCGTGTTATTGTTGTCTGTTAAGTTCACTTAGACATAAAACTCACACTGTTTTCTTATGCGTCATAACGTCTTTCCGAATTCAATGGTCCTCCATTCCGTTCCCTTATGACGTCCCGTTTACTTACATTTTGCGCACTTATCCCAATTAAATCAATGCTTTAATTTCTAACTACAGATTTCACTCAAGTATGAAAACAGTTTAAATTATCTGCGCGTAGTACAAGTAGGCAATAAGCAGAAGGTTAAATGAAGGAGCAAGGATCAAAAATCGAAATTTAAGATAGTTGAAGACATACGTAGATTTAATTGAACTCCCTCCCCTACCTGTAGGAATTTGACATATGTTGAGTAATAATGTATAAAGATTGAACGTTATTCGAACGATGGTAATAACTGCAAGTTATTCTGAATGTTTGTGAAAGGTACACTGTGTGTAGTATTCAATGGGTATACAAAAAAGAGATAAGGAGATGCACCTCATAAGGCGCTTTACTACCCAGTATCAGTGGCATGTTAATTTTGCGGTCGAAAATAATTTTGACACATTTCCGTCACTAAATATCAGTAGAATCAATTTACAGCTTTCTGTGAAAGCGCAGAATGCACTTTGTTACTCACTTTAATTCTTCTGTAATCAAATATATAAATTCTTTACATTAGCTACTTCTTTTATTGGTCGTTAAATGTACTTCAAATCTGGATTTTTCCGTTATTTTGAATGCTTGTAATGCAGAATGTCATTCTAAACCTAGGAGTGATGTGAGTGCGCGGACAGACATATTCCCCTTTAACAGTGTGTTCTTCCACTCGTCCGCCCATTTATGTTCCATCACATTCTACACTGTACACATCCGAAATACTGGAAATAACTACATTGAAACTATATTTAAAGCCACAAAACAGTTAATATAAAGAATTACTCTTTATGTGTCACTTTCTGCTTGCAGGTGGTGATTAAGGCGACAGTTAAAGAGATGCATTCATAAGAATTATAAAGAACGTTTTTATATTGTGTTTAAGGTTCCAAATTTACTTTGAGGGTACTTTATGCGAGATATGTTAAAAACTATGGGTTAACTGTTCATGTAAGCTATTCAAATATATTTGCGCTGTATGGGTTAAAAGAAGCAGGTTGAATATTTTATATATATCAGCGGCGGTCCTTGTATCTAAGTTTGTTCGGTTGCGCAAACTACATTCTAATACTTTTATTCTTGAAATGTGTCGCAAACCACCGTGCTTATTATTATTATTATTATTGACTGAACGCTCACATAACAGAGAGAGAGAGAGTTCGCGCACACGCAGTTCTGGCTGGTCACAAGCAGCAGCTCGTTTGCTTTCTTTTTCCTTCAGGTTGATAACCGAGAACGATGAGGGTGTAAATTGAACTTTTAGGCTTCTCAGAGGATGAAGGAGTGCAAGAGGGTACAGGGTAGATCGTTGCCTCCATAAGACTCTATATGTTAGCACATTTTGGGCAACCGAAGTGGACTCGATAGCGTACACACACAGTTTCCCGCGTGTAAAATTCCCGCACCCTTGTCAATGTGGACAGTATTTCCACTTACCACTTCAGATATAATTTCTCGCAACTGTTTTTCTTCTCTTGAGATCAATTGATTCCATGGGAAGACAGCGGGTTTTGATATTTAAATTGAAGAGTCTTTTAAGTTGGAAAGTCTATGATAAATAATCTGTTATCAAAAGTGCTTTCTAAAATCATTTCTCTGGATTAATGCCGAAAAATAAGGATCACAATTCTTGATTCTTCCTCTTTGTTTTATTATTCTGAAGCATAACCTAACTTTGAATCACGCTGCTGGCTATCCTGATTAAAGCTTATCCAAATTCTCTTGGCCAGTCCATTGCATGTTCAAGTAATACGTAACTCTGATTAAGTAAAAAGAAACTCACTTAGGAACGTTTGACAACTCGACGATATATCATTTTCAGTTTTAATTACATGTTGTTTCCAAAACCAGGAAAAGAAATTATACCTCAAGGATGAAAAGTTAATCAAAACATAAAATAGCACTCATCAAGCAGCCGTAGCTCAGTTCATATGGTACTTATTTTGTAATTTTCTATATTTTTTATGCTTTTGCTTTATTTTTTCTTTATTCCCGACCGACTGAGGTTTTCTAGGGTTTTTCTGTCACACCAGGCAAATGCCGAGAAAGTATCTTAAACCTAGGACCAGGCCGATTACTTCCCGCATTCTTTCTCCTACCCTAGCCAGCCTTGAGCCATAGATACCTAAAGGTCATAACTGTATTCAACTCAATAGCACCACGCGTATACCACAAGAGTCTACGAAGAATAAGGACAGGTTTCACGGAAATGTTACTTTAATGCCTCTGTAACATCCTAAGGGCCCAGTTCATCCAAAGAAGAAAGGAACGGATTAGGTACTGATTATGTTCTTAATTCAATGGGTATCCCAGCATTAGCCTGCGTGACTGACGGATACCTTGGACCGACGAACACCTGAGTTCGACCCCACGTTGAGTCACTCCTTTAAAATATTTTTGGGACGGACATAACCCACAGCGATGTACTGCTCTTGCATCTAAAACTTCTCATCTGGTGAAAATTGTGAGCAATTACAATTGCTATTGCAATTGCTTCTAATGTGATTATAAGAATGAACAAAGTTGATTTGGCTCCTCCTCGACAGGAAATCTTCCCCAATAGATGGAACATGCTATTAAACTTCTGCTTCCACTCATAAGTTTTTCGATAATTTTAAGAATTTTTCTCCAATATTCTCAAAGTTCCTTTGTAAACTTACGTTTATGGATCAGACAGACGGTGAACCAGCTATGACTTAAGCATGACGCATGTCTGGGGAATTATATCCTTCAGCGAGCGCTCTTTCAGGAAGAGGGAAGAAGGTAGCTGCCAGGACCATTGTCTAGGTGCTATGCCGATATTCGCCTAGTGAAGCTTAAAAAAACATGCAAAACACCATGCCCAATGCCGATCCAGAGTCCGTGAACGTAACCACAGGACTGCGGAAGCTGGAAATGTTTGATTTCTTGGTATTCTACAAAGTAGATTAATATTCAATCCGTTATTTTACTTAATAACTTCCATCAAGAAAGCCCTATCCAAACTCAGCAAGATCAACGAAATTTTTTGTTAGTTTCATAATATTACAAATTACATTACTTTCATGTTGACTAGAGCGTGTTATTATTATTATTATTATAACTACTACCAATAATAATAATGCAAAGGATGCTGTTTTGTGCACCACCTGAAGTCCAGACCACAAGCCGCCACTGATCGATATATATATATATATATATATATATATATACGTGTTCTTACAACTGACAATGGTATTCAACTGACGTTCAAATACTTCGGAACAGTCACTCATTCTTGTCAGTCCACTTTTGTGATGTCGAATTATTCTTTTACACAAAAAAAAATCAATTTAAATTAAGAACTAGTGAGCAATGGTCTCATCTTGTTTTCACTCTTAAGTCAGGTAGGAAGCAGTAACGTAGCTAGAATTTTTTTCAGGTGGGACAATGAAGAGCCCTAGAAAATTTTTGAGGGGGCCACCTCAAATAATTGAAAACAGCACTAAAACTTGACTTACACAATATATACCTAAATAAAAAGTGAATGCAGTGGAGTTAAAATTAACTGGTGCTGAAAGTGAACGTTTCCATCTTTGTTGTTCGTAATTTTACTATTTTCAATAAATGCTAATACATTAAAAACAAACAGTGAAAATGTAAGAACTTACCTCAAACTCAAACAACTAAGATACAATTGATTTCTCTTCTAATGTAAGTAGTTATTTAATCACGTACAAAATGTGTGTAGCTGGTTTAAGCGGAAGCAGAGAAATAAATAAAAAAAACACTCAAACAGGGTACCAACTGCCCAGTTAAAATTTGCAGCTTATATGATGATACTTATTTTAAGATTTTGCTTATTACATACGAGGGCAGAGTGTGCAGAACTTAATACTTAAGAATCAAGTAAATATGCATACTGTTATGTTCGGTTTTCACAAACAGAATGGACTAAGGAAACCATTCTGTTAAAAGTAAACTGAACTTATTCTATTTATTGTAATAGAGAAGGAATATTAGTAGCTATCTTAATGAAAATGAAACCAATTCTTATCTGCAGTAATTATTTTATCCTAAATGATTTTCCTCACAACAAAGAAAAACATTAAATGTAACATTTCAAACACTTTTATAAACTGCACACTTTCATTAACTTTTTAAAACTTTTAATAAACAAGTATTATATCTATTACATGGCAACGGTAACTATTTTGTGTTGTGAAAACAGCAGAATGAACAGTATTATTTCAACAAAGCTATGGAACATTATAAATTTCAGTAACAGCGCTTTGTCTATATTGTCTTGTTAAAATAAACTAACTTCAGTTGTGTGTTTAAGAGCTGTAACACATAGAAACATTGATCAATACCAGTTTGTAACAGTTTACATTACAAAAATGTATGTACTATAGTTAGGTAGTTAATAAAACTGCACATGGATACAAAGACAAATGTATTACACAACCATGCCCACTATAATTGATTTGATATGAAAGTAAAGAAACTAATTTGTACAGGTTCACACTTCTACTTAAAAGAGAATGATCCTTCTATTTTGTGAGCAGCAGCAAACTTATCAACAATTTCTTCAAGATTTAACGATTTAGCAATTTTTTCTCAATGTAAGTTTTTCAACCTATCATCAGTCATTGAATTGCGTATATAAGTCTTTAATCTCTTCAAACATGAGAATGACCTTGCACATGTAGCACTAGAAACTGGTATAGTCACAAAGATGATACCTAGCTTGTAGGTTTCTAAGAATGCGTTTTTGTAGACACAAAGAAGATCGACGAAATTCATCAAGGAATCAACTTTGGTTTTCTCCTCGTCTTCTTACAACTTGATAGTGTTTGGGAGGATTTTGAGCTCACAATTTAATGTCTCCAGATCATTTCCATAATGCTGGGCCATAGGCTCAACAATGCTGTAATTTAAAGTTTCCACTTTTCGAATGTAGAGCGGTGATTGATCTAATGATTTTGCTACATGATTCAAAGCGGTTTTCCATCTCAGTGGTAGGCAGAAAAGTGTGTCTTAGTTTATTATTTTTGGAAAATTCGTTTTCTGCCTCCAATGAAGAAAGAGATTCATCCAAAATGAATATGTCATATTTCGGTGGTAAATGTCTAGTCCTTTTCCGCGAGGAACCCCATGTCTCTGTTTCCGTCTCTGGAATTTCAATACCATTTTCTTTCCACATCTCCAAACATTCTTGATAAATTTCTTCGAATGTCGTTCATTGAGAGTCACATTCTCCAGACCTCATCTTTGAACTAGTGAATCTACAAGAATCAAACCTTCCGACATGTCTGCATCTGCTATCTGCAGATAATCACTCGCTTCTTTAAAAATGAGCAAAAGCTTGTTATATAAACAAAGCAAAAATGTAATTTTAAAATCCATCTGCAAAAGAATGCCGTTTGCTTCTGCTGATCGCTCCCGTTTTTCTGCCACTGCTTTTTTCAAGAGAACTCGGATAACTGAAGAGAGAACATTAACCGCAATACAGAAAAAAAAACTTGTGCGGACCATCGAGTATACACTATTCTCTTTAACTCCATTGGTTTCTTGTTTGGAAACATTTTTTCTGAAGCTCCAGGAAGAGAGCATGTATTGAGGAGCCACTTACAAACACATACAACAATTGCAACAAGTTAAAAAAAGATTTTTCCAGAAGGGATCCACTATAAAAATTAGAATCCGCAAGTATACATCTTAAGAGTATATAATGTTTCTTCTAACAATCATCCCCCATCAGTTACAAATATATATTTTTTTGTTCTACATTATATGTAGATTATTTGAGCGAAGTATCGTTTTCTAACTAGTGTGTGCTGATGGTTAAACAACACAGAGTTTGCTAAGCAAACTGCATTTTTATAACGAAAATTGTATGTTTACATAAGAAAACTAATTTTTATCTCCAAAACGGTTAAAGATATGGTTTTTTGGTTAAAGATATGATATGTAACATGCTCATTATATTAGTACTTTCCATACGAAATTTGGAATTGATAGCGCGCGCCATTCTTGAGATATTACAATTTATTTTGAACAACACTATAAAAATTAGAATCCGGGAGTGGTCATTTTGGACGCGCTTTTCAGGATAACCGGAAGTTGTATGCACAAAAGATCTGGCTTATTGAAACTCCCATATAGTCTAGTTATTACATACAAAATTTCATTAGAATTGGTTGAAAGGCAGCAAACAGCCCTGAAACGCAGTGCTCCTTTAATTGAAGAAGTAACTCAACTCAACACTACTATCCTGTAGTCGATGCTCTGAGATTAGATATGAAGGAGAGGCGTTAATCATTATATTGCGTTGAAAGTTCATGTTATCACTGCTTTACTGTTCTGCATAATTTCTAGAATGTAACTAAAATATCTCAGAAATGCTTAAGCATATTTTGAACAAGAAAAATTCAAATCTGCGATAAAAGTAGGTACTCACACACTGAATGGAATCTCTGTGATAACCTGCGGAATTTCTCTATGTAGTGGCATTTTAGAGGTTAAGCTACAGTTGAAATCGCCTAAAAGAAAATACTTCTGAACGATTTATATACAAAAAATATCCTGATTTGTACTACATTTACTGCTTTAGCTTTAGTTAGTAGTAGCAATGCCACTGGAGGGGCCAAGATTTTGAGCGGGGGCCTGGTCCCTGCTTGACGCAGCCACTGGTAGGAACTAACACTACTAATACAATGATGCTGTACGCATTATCCAGCTCCTTTAAAAGAAATATATGACAGCAGCGCGCAACCGAACAGAGGATCAAGTGACCATCTGGTCCTTTATTGCTCCGTTCACTTCAATGCTCCGTTGAAAGGGAATTCTGATAACCATCGACGGTGCATCCCACGGAGCAAGGGTGCATAACGGAGCATAAAGTGCTAATCCAGAAAGTCTTGGTCTTTTTTCTCCTGTATATATATATATGGAAAACGTATCAGTTTCCTTCCCTCTATTTTTTTAGCAACTCGGTTAATGATTCCACCTAATCAGAAGATGGAAAATCACGTTACTACAAATACAGGTAAATAATTACAACTGCTTGTCAAAATGAGACAGGTAATCATTATAACTTTCTAAAACATTGTGATTAAAAATGAATAAATAAGTTCTCCCAATAAAGATTGGTTTCTTTTAGATACAAGCAAATATACCAGGTGTATGTATAAGTAGTTTCCGGTTTACCTAAGAGATGGCGCCAGCGAAAAGTACGCAGCGTATTCATTTGACACATACGTCATTTTGTTCGTCTGACATTAAACTACATACACACACAAGTTGAGTCCGCCAAACACTAGCGTCTTTGTTTTATCGTCAGTGATCATGTCGAAGTTTGTTCCTGAAAAAGAACATTTGCGGCACGCATTGCTTTTCTTATTTAATCAAAAGAAAAAGGCTGTTGAAAGTCATCGTTTGCTGGTAGAAACATATGGTGAACACGCTCCATCGATTAGAACATGTGAGACATGGTTTCGACAATTTAAAAGTGGTGATTTCAATGTGAAAGACAGTGCGCGCTCTGGTAGACCACAAAAGTGCGAAAACGAGCAATTGCAGATGTTATTGGAGGATGACCCAACTCAAACTCAACAGCAATTGGCAAAAGCATTAAATGTGTCACAAGAAACAATCAGAAGACGTTTACGAGCAATGGGGAAGATCAATAAACTGGGTAAATGGGTCCCACACCCATTTGAATGAACGTCAAATGGAAAATCGCGAAGTCACTTCTGAAATGCTGCTTCAACGCCACGAAAGAAAATCCTTTTTGTATCGAATTGTGACGGGTGACGAAAAATGGATTTATTTTGAAAACCCGAAGCGGAAATAATCGTGGCTTTCACCTGGCGAAGCCGGTCCTTCAACACCAAGGCCAAATCGCTTCGGCAAGAAGACCATGCTTTGTGTTTGGTGGGACCAGAGCGGTATTGTGTATTATGAACTCTTGAAGTCCGGCGAAACCGTTAATGCACAACGCTATCGCCAACAATTGATTAATTTAAATCACGCATTGATCGAAAGACGACCGGAATGGACCCGAAGACATGGCAAAGTGATTGTGTTACACGACAATGCGCCGTCTCACACAGCAAAACCAGTGAAAGACACCTTGAAATCGCTTGGATGGGACATCCTTCCGCACCCGCCGTACTCCTCAGACCTGGCGCCATCTGACTATCACCTCTTCGCATCAATGGAGCACGCGCTCGCAGAGCAGCACTTCAGCAATTTCGAAACGTTGGAAAATGGCTCGACGACTGGTTTGCCGCAAAAGACAAGCAGTTTTTCTGGCATAGTATGCATCAATTACCTGAAAGATGGGCGAAATGTGCAGAAGCCGATGGCCAATATTTTGAATAAAACAAAATTAATTTCCCTTGAAAATTACGTGTTTTCTTTACCAACAAAACCGTCAAAAACTTATGCATACACCTGGTATGCTTAAATACCTTAGTGGTCATTACAAAATGTAACAAAATCCTCATTATATCTGACTGCCCTTTCGAAGTGTAACTGCTGTGTATGTTGATCATACGGTAGGCAAGGATTTGGCACGTTCTTGTGAACGGCGGCTATATTGAAAAGTGTAACAAAATATTGATCGTGTGATTGAAATGGAAGTGGTACGAAGAACTCATTTCAGTGTAAAAATCTGTGCGTGTTGATCATACAAGAGGAAAGAATTTGGTACTATGTATCGCATGGGCGTAGCACCAATACTTTCGCTCAGCAGCCATATTGAAAAAGCTAATCGGATTAACCATGCAGCCAAAATGAAATTTACTTTTAAAACTATCTACTTATGTTCACCGGGTCAAGTTCTGTACCGTGTCTGGGCTTCGGACCCGGTCTGATCGTTTGACCCGATTTAGACCTGGTAACCCGGAGAACAAAATGTGGATTTTAAATATCGCCTTACATTAACACTATTTCATTTAGGGATGACCAGGACCGGAGATGTTACCCCCCAGAACACGAAAACTACGGCGATAAATTCCCATTTGATTATGTTTCCCAGACCGGGTCATTCGAGTGAAGTTTAGGACCTCTTCATATACGTTCGGGTCACACCTGGTAAACAAGAGTGACCTGCTTTCAGCTCTGTATATAATGTCACTGTCTTTAGCTGGTAAAACTTAAATATTAATTTAAAGCTGTCCGAAAACTGAAGATATTTTTTTTTAATATACTTTTCTATGTGACATATGTTTTTTAATAGTATTTATGTCAAAATGGCCGACCCCGGTTTTCTCACCCTATCATAAAAGAAATTACTCAGAATAAAATGGTTGAACTGCAAATTCTGCTAAAGTATATTGGCAGATGAAACTGCAGATTTTTTTATTTAAAAAATATCGGTCAATTTCTCTCTCTCTCTCTCTCTCTCTCTCTCTCTCTCTCTCTCTCTCTCTCTCTGTGTGTGTGTGTGTGTGTGTGTGTGTGTGTGTGTGTGTATTATTTTGCTGGGAAGATTTAATTGTGGAGATCTTGAATGAACTAAAGTGCGATTCACATTCAGGAACTTCCAGAAAAGCACTTTTATATATACATACATATATATATATATATATATATATATAAATTTGGTGAAGGGTGAGTAAAATTCTCTTTTTCTATAAAAATTTTAGCTTTCACGAGTTTGCCGAATTGCTTAAACAGGAATTAGAATGAGCAGATTTAAAGTGAATCAATTTGATTTTATTGTTCCACAACATTCGAAATCCATCTTTACCAGCATTTGAACAAAATGTTGTTATCCTTAGTTACACATTTAAAACTGTTTCATATATGCTTATATAAAGATCAAGCATATTACGCTGTAAAAACATTGCCTATTAGTATTAACACCATACATGTGTTTCTATGATAATAAAACGTTGAAAGACGAATATCCATGCATCAATACAATGACAGTGCATCATCCATAAGGGAAGAACTAAAAGACAAACATAACACAAGCAAATGCTGAACTTATAACCAACGCTAAATAATGCTTTTTGCTTAAAATGGAGTCTTACATTTAAGTTTGTAATTCTCATTGTTATGGAACATTATACACAACAGTCCACTCCTCCAAAATGGACATTGTATTTATAAAACTCTGATTTCCATACTCCATACAAACATCATCACTTCATCGTAGATCATTCAAATGTCCCAAATTCTTTTCTTGAATGAATCAATCATTTAAAACTGTTTCATATAAGCTTCACAGCCAATTACAGCTCATCGCAAGATAGGTCTAATCTCATACTTTTCTATTAAAGTTTTAACCTCCTTCATCACCTTTTGCTCTTCATCTTTGTCCAACCATGTTTGTCATGACAACAAGAAACTCATCAATATCTTTGGAGGATTCATGTTTCGTTTGTATTGATTGCCCACTTGGTGAAACTTCCTCCTTCCTTTGATTACTTTTTTGTTTTTAGGTTTATACTGTCTACTCATATCTGCTTTCTTTTTACTCTTATCTTCGGCTTCAATTGTTTGGACATACACTTCCTGATGTAATACAGATATTGTAGATACTGATTGTGTGGATCTATCCATGAGGTCTTTGCTTTTGGTCCAATTTAAATCCACAGTCTGAACATTTTGTTCCTGGACACTACATAGCTCAGTCTGACTGCTTTTATGTTTAAGTTCATTGACTTGTTTTATCTCCTTACTTAAGCCACTTGATTGACTACGTTGATTCCTGTCTAAAGTCAACCGGCCATTTTTCGTTGATTACCTAAACGTTCTGATTTCTTCATTGTTTCTGTATCCTGATTTGTTGGATCGACCTGCAACACCTGGTTTACTGACTGACAAGTAAAGTACCCGAAGTGAGGACTCGAGTTGCTCATCAAGTGATACCTTAAATTGAAGCTAGTGACGAGCATAGTACACCTGTGAAATCCTAGCTGCAGAGCTCCAGAAATAAAAAGGTTATGGCGGGTCAAAGTTCAAAGAGAAAGCGAATTGTATTGAAACAAGTCACAACGAAAGGCAGAACAAAAGTCAGAAGGACATGGGTTTGAATTGAAATGCGTTTCATTTGAAGCAAAGAGGCACGTACAAAGTACTACACATCGATACAATCAATATGTAAGTCGTCAATGAAGGCGTGTGATAAGCAGATACTTTGCTCACAATGAGCACACTTGACAAAAGAGATGTTCTCACATGAGGTCTTGTAACATTCGTCACATATATTAGAATCAAAACAATAATCGGGCTCCTCATCCAAGTAACCGCTTTTGTAAAACGCAAACATGATCATGTTGCGAAATCGTGAGGCGCTGAATTGGAAGAGAGTGAAAGACTGCATTCGTAAAATGTTATCCCGATGCCAGAGATTAATTTCCGAGGAAGCGATAACTGTGTCAGTAATGAGCCTGATAAATGATTTATATGGACGGAAGAAGTAAACATCAAGTGGTTGGATGAAACCAGTGCAACCACCAGGAATTAAACGTTTGAACCGTGTTATATGATTATTGCATAATTCATTTGATACGTTATCATCCTTATTTGCACTCCATGAATCCAGCAAAAGTAAGACTTTATCACGATCGGCAGGCAGGCTATTCCAGAATACAGAATAAAACTCTTTTAAATCACCTTTGTTCATGTTTGCAATCTTTCCTGGATGGGACACTATGTTATCGGGATCTTTTTGCTTATTTCCTGGAAATTGACCACTGGATTCGGATACAAGAACGTACATCGGACGCAATATTTCACCATCCATGGAAATAACCGGCATGATCATATATGAATGAGTAGTAGCACTGACTGATCCAAATGCACCTCTTACAACCACCGTACCTTTAGTCCTATGAGTCCTGTGTGCATGGAGTTCCTTGACAAATCGACTTTGATCAGCATTGAATACTTGACGAGGATTCAGGTCTTCTAGTAACATAAGTTCTTTCATGGACGCAATAAATGTCGTAGATAAGTGATGTAATTCAGCCTCTTTTGATTTCCACGTTTTGCTAACCCTATGCGTGATAGAACGACTGACGATATTGTTTCTCTTTTTAAAATTAGACAGCAGTGACGAGATGCCTTGAATTGTAGAGTATTATCCGGATCTAGCTCTTTACTTATTTTAAGAGCCCAAAAGCGAAGAGTCGTGTCGTGTATAATTGCACATCTCTCGACCATTTTTTTGAATTTATCGTGAACTGCTCCATTAAGTTTCTTATAACTGGGTTTTTGCCTTTTTTTCTCATTCAAAGAGGGTGTTTTTCGATTGAATTAATCTATACTGTGACTTGACAGATGAAAATTTCCTTCGTTTCTTTTCCGGGTTCTCATTGTGTGTCCAAAAAATGTAAGCTGCTTCTTTATAATCATCGTCCAAGATGTGTTTTTGTTTTTTTGGCGAAGGCTGATATTCTTCACCTGAGAAGCTACAGGTGTCGGAGACTCTTGATGTGTTTGAGAACCTTGCGATGTACTTGGCAAACCATCCTCATCAAAGACGTCATTACCGTAGTCTCCATCTTCGCTTTCATCACTGTCACCAGCAAATCCAAGAGTTCTAACTTCTTCTATGATTTCCATCTTGTCCTCAAGTATCTCCACTATTTGTTTGTACAATGAATCTTCATACCTATTCATTCTCCTATTAACAAATCCATATTTCTCATACAGAGCATGAACGATAGCATCTGCTTCCATTTTCTGGAACGAAAAGAAAAAAGAACTTTTATTGACATCAATAACAGGAGCAAACATGCACAAGGATATTCATACACGAATAACAGAAAGCGGGAGATCAGCCAGAGAGAGGGATATCATTCTACACATTACATTAATTGGGAGCAACTTACGACGTATTACCATCGGGGTAATCAGCAAAACATGGACATCACAAGCAGCTAAATTCGCTTTCTATTTGAACTTTGACCCGCCATAACCTTGTTATTACTGGAGCTCTGCAGCTAGGATTTCACAGGTGTACTATACTCGTCACTAGCTTCAATTTAAGGTATCACTTGATGACCAAGTCGAGTCCTCACTTCGGGTACTTTACTTGTGAGTGTCTTTATCTGTAAAACCTTCATTGTTATTTCTCGACTTAAATGTTGATTTTGTTAAACAACGCGCCCAGTGATTTTTCTTCCAATTTTCGGCAACCTGCGTTTTGGGCCGGACATTTATTCACAATTCTATGAACCAACCCACATCTGCAGTAATTTTTGGTCTGTTGATGCGAGATGCTATTTATTCTGACCTCCGATTCCGGAAATCTCGACTGATACTATCCATATTGAGACTAGCATACCCTTCTACTGATTTCTCAATATTTTCCCATTGTAACATAATATGGACTGCCTTCGTTACAGTTAACAATGGTTCAGCTAAAAACAGCGCTTGAAGTTATATATTATGTAAACCTATTATATACATTGATTTAACATCTCAAGAGTTCCTGTCATTTCCAAAAGACATATAGAAGCTTGGGCTTTAAGTTTCGCTACAAATTCGAATGCGGATTGTCCAGGTTCCTGACATAGCTTATAGAACTTCGTGTCTGATAAAGGTCTGTTTCGGATACCTGCTTCTGTATTGTGTATGCTGCCATGAGTTCTTTTATCCACGCCCAAAATATGTATATATTCCATATCAGTTTCAAACATACTTCCTTTACTATACTTAATATATCCTTTATATGTGAGTTTGAAGTCCTTGATCCTCGTTCGCCAGTGTAAAATTCTTTTTACTAGTTTGCCGAGTTTCTTAAACAGCAATTAGAATGAGCAGATTTACCATTCATTCAAAGTGAATCAAATTGATTTTATTGTTCCACAACATTCGAAACCCATCTTTACCAGCATTTCAACAACCTATTTTGTTAACCTTAGTTACACATTTTAAACTGTTTCATATATGCTTATATAAAGATCAAGCATACGCATATTACGCTGTTAAAACGTTACCTATTAGTATTTAACACCATACATGTGTTTTATGATAATAAAACTGTGAAATACGAATATCTATGCATCATCCATAAGGAAAGAACTAAAAGACAAACATAACACAAGCAAATTCTGAACTTATAAACAACGCTAAATTAGGCTTTTGCTTAAAATTGAGTCTTACATTTAAGTTTGTAATTATCTCATTGGTATGGTCCATTATACACATAACAAAGGGGAGAATTATTTTGTTACGTAAGGGATCTGATGTCCTTAAACCTTACACTAAGTAAGGTGTTACGAAAAGTGGTATAGATTTGTCTGAAGTATGTGAAGTAGTAATGCCTTTGACGTTCATTGTGGTTAATGTCTCGCTCTGAAGAAATTTTCTTCCACTTATTCTCTCTTATAAAAACAGTTGTTAGTGCATTGGGGCGTAATATTGAATTACCGGTACCTCATTTATATGTTAAACAATCCAATCAAGAAGTGTATCCCATGAAAACCCAGAACAGTATTTTTAAAAAAGTTGGTATATCATTTTTTGAATGGTATCACATCACAATTGGAACAAAGATTCCACAATCACAAATCAGTTTTAATATCTTCAGAACTTTTGCCATATGTGTTCAGTACAAGTTTAATGATATATCGGAATGTTTTCAATTTTATTCGAAACTCTATGATTTCTCAGTTATCGCTTCCAAGGGGGAGAATGATTTGTAAAAGATGAAGTGGCTGAAGTGTACAGGCATTGATCAACCTCAATCTGGCATTGCATCCCTTGAGCGTGCGAAAAAGGACTACTTTCCAACAGTGTCCAGGATTATTTTTTGTCATCCTTGCAACGTATAATTACCTATATTTCAGTAAATAAATTTTTACAAATTTAATTGAGGTTTTACTCAGAAAGGGTGATAGAAAACTCTGTTCAAGTCTCATGAACATTAGAAATAATGAGTCAATTAAGAAAAATGTATAACTCTGGAGGAGAAAAATGTAAGTGAAAACCGTTAAACTTTTAGACGTGAAAGATGTTTTTATGTTTAATTCTGACGTATTTGAAATTCTTTTCGTATAGGGTTATTATTTACAATTAATTTTATGTTTGTATAAATATATTATTTCAAAATATTATTACATGTGACAGATATAGTGCAAATTACTATTCCATACATGAATATTAAATGTCTGATTGAGTTTGGTGTTACATTCCATGTAGATGGTCGTGTTATTTTCTGTCGAGATGCATTGTTTTCTCTAGGTTACGTATCAGCGTAAGCAATGCTTACAGGCAGGCGTCCAGAGGTATAGAATTAAGCACTTTTCTCCACATCCCGTCTCCCCAATACTTTTTGCAAATCGCCGCCCCTGTAACTATGACGTGATCCTTCATTGCTGTAGTGGTATAATACAAGTAGTACGTTATACTTCCCATCCAGCTTTCTAGAAAAGCGTAGAAACCTCAAATGTGTGTTTTTGTTTTATTACTATTACAGGATTTTTCCTATTCTAATGTTAATCTAATCTAAGATTAAACATGTTCTCGTCGTGCTTGGCCAAGTCACCAAGTTGTAAAATCACAAAATGTCCAAGGGAGACCCATTTTTCTAGTGTCGATTTCGTATACAAAAATATATTAACTCTTTGTTGGTGGGTGAAAAATTCTTTTGCAACCGTAGATGACTTTTCTCTTTATCTTATATCTTATCTCAGTTTTCTATAATTTTATGAAACCGTAGAATGTAATTAATAAATTTTGTATTCCATTTATTTTAGTCTTGTTTTTCTGTCTGTTTAAATCATGAATTTTGATATCTTTGTAACTTTTTCTAAAATTATGAATCGTCCTTAACATGTCTTTGGTTCCTATTCTGATCTTATGCTTTCAATATTTCCAGACACTTCAGCAGGCGATGCAAGTCAACCTTCAACGTCAAAAGAAGATTCGCAAAAACAATCTTCCCCTAAGAAGAGCGAAAGCAAAACTGGAACTTCGGGTAGTTGAAAAACAATACAAGAACAGCTCAAGAATGTGATGATGACAGTTACCCAGTGTGTGCGTATAAATATATGGATAGTGCCATGTTTGAACGTGTCGTTGTGCTATTAATATTGATAGTTTCGTAAAGGACTATAATTTATAGAAGGGGATGTACTGGAGGACAAGTGCACGCTTAAGTGATCTGAATTAGGAGACTTTCGTTAAAAACTTGTATATTATTTATTACTTTTCGTCACTCGAGGACAAAAACATTATAATGAGAGACTGATAGATGCGTGTATGTGTGTAGTGTTTTAATTTATACGTTTAAAGATTCCGCGTGTTTTTGTGCGTGTCTAGCATTTATAGAAAGTGATAGAATATGTGATATGCTTAAGTTTCCATTGCAGTACAACGTAAGTTTTCTGTTTTTATTTCACTAAATAAAATATAGTTTATGGAAACGTACCGAGTTCCATTGAAGTCAATCGATTTTGCTTTCACTGAATTTTCTAAGAAAGAGTAAATGTAAACCAAGTTAGCATTTACATTATAGAAAAAGGCAAAATGGATAGTTGGAGGAAGAAATTATAAAATTTAATTTATTGTGCTTTCTGATTATCGTTCTGTTACGATATTTTGTTAGAGTGAACCATTTGTAGTTTTCTGTACTTCAAAATATAAAACCATGCTTTGTACTTCTCACTTGGTTTCCTGAATTATTCCGCATTCTGTTTCTGCGTATATCTTTCAAACAGGCTGTCACAAACAGCAATAGCAGTAGAATGGATAATTCAAATGACAATAGTTTAACTGTATAATGTTGAAGTACGTCATTGTCAATGGATAGGAGATTAGAATAGACAATCACTCTTAGAAAACCCCTTTGAAGCATAATAATAACAGCTTTTGTGGATGTTGACCTTTGCAATCTTTAGTCTGCTATTGAATTATCCATTGCGTAGTCTTGAAGACCTACCAGTCCGTATCATCAAACACACTATGAGGAATTGTTGGTGTAAAGAAGATTAATTAATTTGTTTGTAGTGAAAAGTTTGGATTGTCTTTTGCCTTAAAAACGATTTTGTGTATGGCGTATATTTCTCAGTATATTTTAAAAGTACGATATATTTATTTGTATGTGCTGATTTTAAAGAGAAATGTGTATAACATAAGCTTGTTTAAAATATGACATGAAGGGAAAATCGAATTATACAGTATTTCTTCTTTCTTTTAGAGCTAAATTGTATGTATATCTTTTATTGTATTTAGTACATACTCATAAAAATGTATCAAGATAAAAAAAAATGTGTAACATCAGAGATGTTTTATATAAGTTGGAAAAAATATGTATAATTCTGTCAGCTGGAACTGAAGGACGAGATATTTACATTCTAAGAAGAAACTCAAATTTTATTATTTCTTATACGATGAAAAGAAGTTTCCAAGGAATTTCTGATGACTTATGTAATCTTTTCATGATGTTGAAAGGAATGACAATATGTGATTTTCATGTATTGTACGTATATTTTTAAAAAGAAATCTCTGAAAGAAACAATAAGAACGTGAAGTAATATATCCGTGTTATGATGCTGTTATAATAAAATATTCTTACAAAATCTTGTCTGTGTTGTTGTTTCCATAATTTAAATAATTATAAGAATGAGTAAAAGTGGTTTGTTTAAACCAGTAATCATAGATCTTAAAGTCACTAGTTTGCAGTGTTCCTTGAGCTCACACTACTTTTTACGTAAATGCTGCTAACAGGAAGAATCTTTCACTTTGATAGTTACCCAAAATTGAAATACGCGTATTGCGTAATGCTATATAGCTTTCTAAAAACCCGTCACTATAATTGAAAGTATTGATATAATACTTTTAACATTCAAGAAAGCTAATATATATCAGCTAATTCTTTAAGTCTTTGCAATATATCCTTCGGAAAAGTTGTCTAAAGCAAATTGTGACTGTAGTTGAAATGAACATTACTAACTTGATTCTTCAAACTGGTCATCACAGGATATTCACTATAATAATATGTCACCAACATTTTCACGAATCTGTACGTTCACATAATCATAAGGATAAGAAATGTGTCGGAGTGAAGCTTTACTGTGAAATGTCACCGTGCAGACAATATGGAACACGTTCTTCCATTCGTAAGCAGATAAAAAATCCCGTGAAAGGCGAATCCGAATGTTGATTTATTTAAATCATGATTTTTTAAACAAACCGTTTAATTGGTTTATTTGATATTACACGTGAAATTTCTGTACCTGAGAGCCAGAACCGCGTTAGTCCAATTTAGGCCAAAATGTGATTAATGTAGTTTTGTACAGTATTCGGAAGGCCTCGTATAATGGTTGCATGATTTTTGTTGTAAACATGTTAAATAATTTAAAAAGTAAGTCTATTATGTAGTTTGTCCATTTAGTTCCTATGGGAAAATGAAGTAGTTTTTAAGCTTCAGCAGCAAGGCTGTGAAGCCTTATGCTCCCATTCGGCCTGTCGATTTGTCGACACCTTTCAATTGAGGAAGGTGGTTGAGGTATCGTTGAAAAGGTCTCGGCGAGACTAGCTCAAACCCGTATCATTCATCCAGATATCAAGGGCGGATCCCGAGTTCTGGTGGGGGGGGATTTTTCAACTTTGGAACTGTCGGCTTATGCCGTAAGTAATGTCATATGTGCGATGCCCGCTGCAATAACGCCATCTAACGAGCGAATAGTGAAGTAGACGGCACGTGCCATAGCTGAGTCATATAGGGCACTTGATTGTGCAACAGTGTGCAGAAGGAAAACGGTCTACTGCACGTTTTGGAAGTGTGGCTTATATTTGATCATGGCAGTGTCGGAGGACCACATACGGCATGCCATGCTGTATGAATTTCAGCAGGGACAGCCAACCAGCGCAACGGTACGAAACATTAATGCCGTATATGTTCAGGGTGCTGTGAATGTGCTTACGCTATGGAGACACCAGCCTCACGAGAAGGAACACTTTATGCAGCCGGACAACAATACCCTTCGAGCAGCGGTGTAGGCAAATCCAATGCAATCTGTTGAAGAATTGGCCAGCGAACTCTATGCCACCCATTCGACAGTTCATCGTCATCTGCAGGACCTTGGGTACGTGTGGAAACTCGGAACTCCATGCGTTAATGCCTCAACAGAAGCAGCAGCGAATTGACATCTGCAGTTCCCTGCTCACCCATCACAGATGTGAGCCATTTCAGGACAGAATGGTGACAGGGGATGAAGAGTGGATCCTCTACCATAATTAGACGCAAACGGCAGTGGGTACCTAAAGGGCCAGGAACTGTGTCAAAACAGGATCTCCACCCCTGGAAAGTGATGTTGAGTGTTTGGTGGGATATTCGTGGGATAATCCATTTTGAGCTCTTGCCACGTAACGAGATCATCAATGCAGATGTCTGCTGTCAGCGGCTTCAACGCCTACGGACTTCACTGTTAGAGAGACGTCCTGCTCTGGTTAATCGCAAGGCTGTGCTCATCTACGATGATAACGCGCGCCCACACACGACAAGAAGGACCTGTGTTAAGATCGAGGAATGTGGCTGGGAGACGAGTTTTCTCCAGATCTTGCACCAACAGACTACTGTCTTTCTTGCAGCCTGCAAAACTACCTTTCCCGGAAAACACTGCAAAATGAGGACGACGTGCGACGAACAGTGACCCAGTTCTTTGCCTCCAAAATTGGCGACTTCTTTCAGCGGGAGATTCAACAATTGGTTGACAGATGGCAGAGTGTTGTGGAGTCCGATGGAAACTATTTTCCTGTCTAACGATAGTGTTCTAAGTAAGTTATCGTTCTTTTCCCCACGGTGCGAAAATACGATATTACTTATGGGATAAACTGATATTTTTAACTATATTTTTTTTTTCTTTTTATCTGATAATGTTTCCTGTTTATGATAGTTTTGTTTAGTCTTATGCTACCATCGAAGCAGTGTTGTTTTGTGATGTCCATTCTTTTGCCCTATTTGGAAAATATATTCAATTTCGGCTCTTCTGTCTTCAGAGTTTGTGAATACCGCATTTACTGGATTCTAATGCGCACTTTTTTCATCCGAATTTAGTCTCTAAAATCGGGGTGCGTTTGAATCGCCCTGCAGAACGATAAGCAGAATGCATACGAATCTAGTGCGCACCCGATTTTGGAGACTAAATTCAGCTGAAAAGGGTGCGCATTAGATTTGAGTAAATACGGTATTTTGAGTGCGTCTTAGAAACAAATTACCAGAAATTATACTTGCTCTGTTGAGAATGGCCTAATTTTGCATGTATTTACTGCAGTCTGACTTTTTGGTTTCCTGTAAACGGTTGTATGGAACCTATTATCTTTTCGGTAAATATGTAGAGCCTAAAAAATTCAATGTACCGTTAGCTTCTAATTCTTTAGTGAACTAGGTTGGGGTCTATGGTATTAAGCCCTTTGGCAAGAGTTTCTAGTTGGTGATCTGTTTAATATAAAATCAAGGTGTCATCTACGAACGTATAATGTCTGTTTTAACAAAGGATATGTGATGATTTAAACTACTGTAATTCATAACGATATGAGCTAGTATGGGAGATAGGAGTTTGTCTACCCATACTAAACCCTTTGTTAGTCAAGATCGTTATAAAATACGTATCAGACAAAAAGTAAGAATGGACCATACAAAATAAAGTTTACCAAAGTTTTTTTTAACCAAACAATTAATAAAATCTTCAATATTATTTGATGACTCAATCCAAAGACGTTTAATATGTTAGCCAGTATACAGACGTACAGATTTCCAGTCGACAAAATCTAACGTATAAATTAGCTAAGGTGTTAGGCATCCAGTGGGCAGGCGTTAGCTTACGTTAGTATGCACTGAAAGAGTCAGAAATTTTGACTTTTGATTTTGGTAGTGGAGACCTTAGTGAGTATAAAAAACATGTCGTCGCCCTCAAAGGTGGTCGACAACAGAGGGAGGGGGCAAAGTCCCAAAAAATATCAATAACAGAATCGATCGTAACTAGCTTACTAAACATGGTAAGGCAAGTTTTTTTGTTTGTTTTTTTAATTCTAGGTAATAAAATTCTCTATAATAAAATGCCTTTCAGACACAAAAATCCGTATCTTTAATAATTACTGGGTACAAAAATGATTTTGTCAGAAATAAGCAAAAAATTAGTTTTTTCAAGTAAAAAATAGCAATTTTTCCTGCATTTATCAGCAATACCAGTATTTTTATTACCATAATAATACTTATAATAAAAATCATGATAAGCGCACATTGAAATAATTATATACAAAACAGTTTAGCAATTGTACTTTTAAGGACGGGGAAAATGGAGAACTTGACTGCACCTGGTAATCCTAGGATAACTCAAAAATTAATTCTTCTCTTTCACTATTCTCGTGTAATGAACAACTGACAAACATAATTCGCATTTTTACATTTGTGGATTTTCCGACTCCGCCAACATTTTTTAAAACCGTGCCTGAACGACGATTGTTCCATGTCTAGTTATAACGATAAATAATATTTTACTGATACATTCTTTAGTATTTACTGAGCTTTTGCTTGATACATTTACTGCTTTTAGCACAGAAACCTAATTTTCTCCTCCTCTTTGGCAAAATTATTTCCCCAGATATTATTAAAGATATGGATTCTTCTGTCAGGACATTTATATTATTATTATTATTGATATCGTAACACTGACAACTGAGGGACCTGTGAACGGTGACACTCACAGTATTTTTCTGTTCTGTCGAATAATGTTTATGCCAATTGTAGTGCAGATAGGTATTACGGAATGCAAATCACTTTTAACAATTGAGGTTTTAAAATGAAGTGGCAACACTGACCCACTTGACCACAGTTCCAACGGCTCTTAAGTTACTCTAGCCACGATTTTTCGAACAATACTTCAAGCATCACTCAGAACCATGTGAATCATGAGATTTATTTTTTGGATATAGACGGACGGACCTAGGAGGTGGTATAAGGTTACTTTTTTTTAAAGCTTCGCTATCAAGGAGCCTAAAACCTACATTTGGGGAATCCACTACTACCACCCTTTTACAAAGTTTATAGGCTTTCAGGGACTCTCTTTCTCATGTTCGATGACCATTGAGCAGCCATGCAGAATGTCTACTGACACCAAGAAATGTTAGAACATGTTAAATAAATGGTTTTTGTGCAGGGATGTACATACTTAGAAACAAAATTAATTTCCAAATCCGGCATAATCACTTCCATGTGGGAAAAATCATGTTTTGATTATAGGTATTATTAATAAACATAATAATATTACTGACAAACGAAAAAAAAATACTATTTTTTATTCGAAACCTTTAATTTTTGACTTGTTTCTGACCTTTTTTTTTTTTACCAGAAATTATTGAAAATGTGAATTTTTGTGTTAGTACATTTATTGTAGAGAATTTTACTACCTACAATTTAAAAGAAGAATTTTTGCCTTACCATGTTTAGTAAGGGCTAGTTACGATCGATTCCGTGATTGATGTTTTTTGGGACTTTGCACCCTCCCACTGTAGTTGTCGACCACCTCCGAGGACGACGATATGGTTTTTTATGATGATCCCTACTACCGAAACCAAAAGTCAAAATCTCTGAATCTTTCAGTAGCATACTTAACATAAGCTTACGCTTCGTCTGTAGGGGGTTTCAAACATATATAAACAGTTAAAAATTCATTCGAAGGTAAGCAACAATTGCCTTAATGGAGATGCAATAATAATGGCTTCTACCTACATAGTCGATGTTTGTATCTTTATATTCATTGACTTGACAATACAATGTACAGAGGAAATACAAACAAACGGAAATAGAAAACAGAATTAAACCGTTCAAAATTTCAAATGTAAGTAAACGATGTGTTTCAGTAAGAGAACAATTTTTATATGCAAACGCAAGGGATGAGTATATGGTCCCCAAACGCTATTCCCCGTATTAGCTACCTTAATGTCGTTCTGAATTACTTTGAATCTCATAATTATAATAGAAGAACCCTTGTTAATACAGATTAAATATAGATACGTAGATGACACCTTGATTTTATATAAATCGGACCACCTCTAGAAACTATTGTCAAAAAGGTTACTGTTATACACTCCACTAACAAATCAGAAACTAACGGTACTTTTTTTTTATCTGCATATTTACCGAAAAGATATCAGGTTCGTTACAACCAACCGTTTATAAGAGACCAGAGAACAATATATACATGGCAATTCAGGCCATTTAAACAGATCAAATATAATTTGAGGGCAATTTTTTCTTACACGCACTCAATTTATGCACAAACTCTAAAGACAGAACAGCCGAAATTGAGCATATTCACAAATAGGGCAAAATAATGGATATAACAAAACAACACTACTTAGATTGTGTCATAAGAAAATACGAAAGTATTATAAACAGAAAACATTATCAGACAAAAAGAGAAAAGACGATAAAGATGGTTTGGCATCCATAAGTTTCTAAATATTGCATACGGGCTAAAGAAAATTTGTCATAAGAACCATCTCAATCCGATGTCAGTACCACCAAAATCGATGTGTATTAAAAACAAAACCTTACTCAATATACAACTTATTATGTTCTTAAAAACACAGGTAGTGATGTTGTACAGTTCTCTAAAACTCATTTGCACTTCTTAAAATTTCAAAGTGCGACATGTGGCAACAGCGGAATCAAACACCTACAATAGTGCGGAATCAAACACCTGCGAACCCACATAACAGAAGTTTTTCAAAATATAGAAGGAAGATGTGCATCAATATTAACGATGGACATTTTGCCACCAAGGTGCAACTATTTTTATACTTTTTACAAGAGTGACATCCATGTCGAAAGCAGTGATTTCGCAAGACTCCCTGTGGGGGTACACAACCCAAATGTTGGAAAGCATCTCAACTTTATTTTTAACGTTCAAAAAAAGGATAGAAGTTGTGCAAAAACTCCACTTACACCCTCCCAATAATTAATTTTACACCCCCTAAAGCTGGAAATCCTGGCGAAATCCATGGTCGAAAGTATGATGATAATACATCTAATCTCCAACATTTAACGGACTTCAGAGCGGTATGTGCGATATCCGGGTATCCTGACTGAGTTTTTTCTAGCATTTATCTCAGTTTCACCAGGCGAATACCGGTATAGTACCTTAATTGAGGTCCTGAGAGATACCTTCTTCATCCTTTTCCTAACCCAATCCGACCTGAGCCACAGATGTCAAAGGGCCTTAATTAAATTCAATATAATTCAATTCAATTTAATTTCGGCATTCAAAACGGGGTAAGAATGGGGAAAGTAGCCGACAGGATCATGGTCTATGCACCATTCCGGCATTCACTTGATGTATCTACTGAACTGGAAAATATTAGTCAGGATGATTGCCAGCGTACCTTTCAGTGTTGAATAAAAGTCCGTCATCACAACCACTAGACCCCGGCGGATGTATAAATATTTTCATTATAGTAATATGCTAAGGATACCTGCAGCATGCAGAAGAAACAAAAAACATGAAGGGAGCAAAACTGTACCGATAACACTGAAGTAGATTATATTGTGTATATGTTCTCAAAATAAGGATCGTTCAAGTATTTTCAAAGGAGCAGAATGAATATTTCAAAATACAGGCTGTTTCAGGACCTCTGGTACAAACTTCGGGAAATGAATCCTCTTATCGAAACAAGAAAATAAGTTCATATGAACACGCGCCCTATCATGCGTAGTTTCGGCGCTAGAGGGTCCCAAAAACGTCCAAAACTGTATTTGAAGGCGATTTATGAAACCTGTTTCAAATACTAATAGCTGTAGAGCTGGCGGCTCATCGTTTCGTCAAAGAAATCGGACTTTCTGGTTCAGAAAATGCACATATCAGAAGTGACTTGAAAGTGCGCGAGGAATTCCCCGATGGAAGTAGGGGATTCCCCAAGAATTGCACAGCGAATGTGGGTCGAACAGAGCAAGTAGAGGATGGCTTCCTATCAGAGAACACCACCACGTTGATTCCAAGGTGATGCAATATGGGGAAGAAATAAACAATGTTTTGCGTGGTTGCATAATTTCACTTGGGAATCCCTCGCTCATTTTCCCATCCCTTCTGACATGTGCATTCTCTGTGCAGGTCTGATTTCTTTGACGAAACAATGGGCCGCAAGTTCTGCAGCTGTTAGTATTCGAAATAAATCACCTTTAAATACATTCTGCTATTATGCAACCTTGCATAACATTGTTTATTCCTTCTCCATCATGCACCTGCGTGAAGTATCGACTTGAAAACCAACGTAGTTTTGTTCTCTGGTATTAAGTCATTCTCTACATGCTCTGATCGACCCAATTTCGCTGTTCAGTTTTTTGGGAATCCCTTATGCACTTTCCCACATGTGTATTTTTCGAACGAGCAGGTCTGATTTCTTTGACGAAACGATGGACCGCAAGCTCTACAGCTATTAATATTCTAAATAAATCGCCTTGAAAAACAGTTTTGGACGTTTTTGGGGCCCTCTAGCGCCGAAACTACGCATGATAAGGCGCGTGTTCATATAAACTTTTTTTTTCTTGTTTTGATATGAGGATTCACCTTCCGAAGTTTGTATCAGAGGTCCTGAAACACTCTGTATATGTTAATATTGCCCGTTTTGTTAAATTAGAAACATGAAACACATTTTTAGCATGATCGGCGCACGAAATTCAAATTCAAGTTCTATTCAGAAATCTTCCTTTAAGTAAATGTTGTATATTTTTTTACCTAAAACATAAACAACTAAGAGGGGGGCGGTTTTATTTATTATATTACGAAAAAAGGTACTAAAAATATTTTTTTGTAAAGTCATTATGGAGTACTGAGCACATTAAAAGGGTTAATTATAAAAGTTTGCACCACTGCACATCCGCTTCAGCCCTTATTTGGTCAAATATTCAATTTATGTTTGATTTTAAGTTTGTCTTTTATTCTAAATATAGTCTACTGAACGGAAATATAAGAGCAGATATATAATATTGATGGCATGATAGCCATAGAACCTCAAACTAGCGAAAACTGATTTGCCAGTGTTCCTCAGCTGTCGCTACTATACATTGGAAAAGAGAAGTATCTAGTATCAACTGATAGCCGAGCGGTTAAACGTAACATTTCTCTTTTTTTTTTTCCTTTTCTGAACTAAGGGAAATGTGTTCGAGCCCAAGCAAAGCCACCAGTTTTTTTCTTCTTCTGATTTACTTGCTTATTATGAAATTGTTTTATTTTCTCAATACTGAAATTCATTTTCTCACACATTTCTTTTCAGTAATAATACAGCTAACGGAATAAGTGCATTTAGTATGTTTTATAGGAAGAAAAGAAGTATGTGCTTGCTAGGATCGAGGAATGTATTGGACGAGTAAGAAGGAAAATTTATGAAACTTGATTTGGAACTTGAATGGTTCCATCTGCTAGTTCACACGGTGCATTACAATGGTTAAATATACCCAGAACAATTATTGCTGACATAAGATGATATTTAAACAGTGGTTCTTTACAGGTGTGCCGCGGCACATTTCTATGCCGCGATATTTACTAGGTTTGCTGCGAAACTTCTGAGATTTTGTGATATATGCTGGTAAAGGTAATTCAAATAATTTCACTCCATACTTATTAAGATAAAGGAAATAGAAAAAAAAAAGTATTCGTGAGCTAAAATATATTTATTTTCTAAGGAAGTTATTGGTTTGTTTATGCCTTACAATAAAAGATTTCGCTTATTAATGAGACACTTGAGTTTGTCGCTTCTTTTGACTCCTGCATTGTTGCAACTACAGAGGATAGTCTGCCGCGAACCTAAAAGGTTGAGAACCATTGGTTTAAACAATTCATTGTGTTTTAACGGGACTTGAAACTTCATTTTTCATAATTTTGCCAAATGAGTTCAGATAGAGTTTCATCGTTTTTTCCTCCTGACCTTTCATTTATTATTATTATTATTTCATATGTCAGATAGTTTCAAGACTCGCAAGGAATTGAAACAAGGCGATGCATTATCACTACTACTGTTTAACTTTGCTTTACAATATGCGATTTTAAAAATTAGAGGGGGCAGAAGCGACTAACATTGAATGGTTTGAATCAACTGTTCGTATACTCGAATGATGTAGATTTAATACGGGAAGATATAGATGCACTACAAAGTAACACCGATGTCTTAGTAGACGCGTGCGATGAGATAGACCTTAAGGTAAACAGATAAAACAAAATACATGATAAGCTGAAACAGGAAATGATGGAAATAAAAACATAATTAGGCATGAGATCATAGAGAAAGTAAACAAATTTAAATACTTGGGAGCATACGTACCAAGCAAAAACGAGGTGACGGAAGATATAAAAAGTCGCTTAGTATCGGGCAACGCATGTTTCTATTCAGTCCAAAAACTTCTAACATCGCGAATAATAGCAAGGAAATTGAATTTGAAAATATACAGAACGGTTATTCTGCCGGTAATACTTTAGGTTGCGAAAGTTGGAGTACGACTCTAGCAGGTGCACATTAATTACTTGTGTTTGAAAATAAGGTTTTGAGAAACATATACGGGACGAGATGACCGAAGAATGGAGGAGACTGCATAATGAAGAACTCCATGGACTATACGATTCAGCAGATATTGTAACAATAATGAAATCGCAACGACTAAGGTGGGTAGGCCATGTAGCTCAGATGGGGGAAAACGAAGATGATATTCTTACCTGGTTGGAAAGCCGGATGGAAAGATACTGTTTGGAAGACCGAGACGTCTTTGGAAGGACAATATTAGAAGGTATCTTCGAGAAGTAGGTGTTCGTGATGAAAACTGGCTTGATGTTGCCCAGGATAAAATTCAATTATGAACGTTTGTTACTGCGGCGATGAACTTGCGACTTCTGTAAGCCATAGATATTATGATTATAAATAGGCTCTTCGCTTTGACGTTTCACACTGTTTTACTTGGTAAATATTCCAATCGAAGTATATCGTTTTATAGATAGATTACATTCTATTTCAACTAGTTTGTTTATTGATTATAATCAAAGGTACAAGCACAAGGAGATTTTTATGTAGAGCTACGACGTATAATACACAAGCAAGCATAAAAAGGTTTTCTAGGCTGTATTATTATTATTTCATGGGTTATTGGAGGGGTTATTTCCTTTCGATTGAGAGACCTACTCCAATTTGTGAGCCGACTGGGTAGGCGTACGGTCTAAGGCGTTAGGCCAACGACTCGAAGGTTCCAGGTTCGAGTTTCAGCAGGGGCATGGGTGTCTTTGAACTCGAACGTGACGGATAATCGTGACAGGCCGAAGTCAACAGTTACTAGACTGGCCCATATTAGAATAAATTTTACAAAGTTTATCCAGTCTGTGGGACCGATTATTGACATTTTTACAAAGGTTTACCTCAATCTTCCCAGGCAAATGCGGTAAACGTACTTTGAAAAACAGTGATGTCCACTATATTCTTTCCTGCCCCAACGAAAGGTATGCTGTTCTGTACTTTTTACTTCCTGTAAGACCAGGTTTGAAGGAGCGAAACCGGAGAAATCATCAGTGAAGTTTGGCCTCTTGAATTTAGTATATAAGCCTAATACACCTAATCTGGAATTTTCCAGTTATTGCTTTGAACGTTATACCAAAGTACAATACTATGATTAACTCCCGACTCTAGGTTCGCAATCTGAATTATCTTTCGACTCCTTTGCAAACTTTGATAGTATCTTCTCTTATCAATTTGCGGCATCTAAATAATAGAAATTGTTTTAGCACCACCCTGTTAAATAACATAATTTATTGAAAAGTACACAATTTGAAAGGCGTCAATTCAAACAAATTAATCTTATGAATTGTATTTTAGAAAATATAAGATCATAGATGTCAAATTATATATTGATATAAGCATAAGATTTGCAGAAGGCAAGGCGCAGTTGTGCAGTGCTGCTCTCATGTCCTTCGCGCCTGTAAGGGAGGCTCAGTCACTAGTTTGATAGCCACTGCTGGAAAGCGTTTCTTTTCTTCTTATTCTTTACATAACTGTAATTCATTGAATCTAGGTGCTGTCTCATATTAAGTAGCAAAATTCTAATGATTTCTGCGCGTTCTTATCGTACTAAACGATTGTCAACTAGATCGAAATAACGGAAGACTTTCCAAGCTCTGATAAGGAATCATCTGCTAAAATGTTGATAAATTTATTTTGTAAAAGCCGAACATTTTTGTAATTATTGACTTCAGCCCATCTAGAAACTTGTGCAATTCTTAAAAAGAGACATTTCTTCCCCAGCCGAGATTCGAACCTGCAACCTCATGGATAAAATATCTGAATTTCAAATTGAGTTTTACTACATATCATTGAACTATTACACGAACTTCCCGCTACAATTTAATGACGTGACACCAAAACCAAACCTGTTGCTTTAAGTGCAATCCTTTTCATCCAGTTTCGATGTGCGAGAAAACAGGGCCGATTTACAACAGTGTCTACTAAATTGGTGGGTGAGCCTCCATTACAAGCGAATAGGATATAAAAGCGGGTACCGCTCAACAGCACTGTACATTATGTGAAACGTATGCCCTTAAAACTATGATTTACTCTTTACGACCTAAAAGACAATTCATTGCATATATTTATTTTAATTGACGTCTTTGAAGCTGTGTACTTTTCAACAAATTATGTTATTTTGCCAGGGTTGTGTCAAAATAATTTTAATTATTTTAATACTGTAAATTCATAAAGGGTGGGGGTTTTAAAGTTTGCGAAAGGACGCAAGATAATTCAGATTACGAATCTATGATCGAGAGTCAATCGTAGTATGATAATTTGGCATATCCTTCAAAACAATAAATGGAAAACGCCAGATTAGGGGGCGTTCACATCGATTTACCTTTGAGGATCTCTCTTTCGTCAACAAAAAAAATGAGTCGCTTTCCGCGCCAGCCATAAATCATAAAAACTTGTCCTCGCCAACAGAAGTAAATTATATAATTAAATAAATAAGGGAAGTGAGAAAATAATATGGAAAGATAATGAGAGTGGAAAATCAATAGATTATATAGTTCACATTTCTATCCGAATTGAAAATTATAGACTGTGCTACCGTTCGTCTCAAATTTGAGATAACCGGGATCGTCTCCGTCATAGCTATTTGCTGCAACCAATTTATTTTCTTTAAACATAGTAGATCCATGTTTTATGCTTGCTATATTTTGAACGAAATTCATCCTCTACCTGCTCTGTTCAACCCATTTTCGTTGTCCAATTCTTAGGGAATACCTCACTTCACTCAGGGAATCCCTTGCGCAATTTTCCCTCACTTTTGATATGTGCATTTTGTGAACGATTAAGTCCGATTTCTTTAACAAAACGACGAGCCGCCAGTGCTACAGAAATGAAGATTCACATCCCGAAGCTTATACCAGAGGTCCTGAAACACCCTATATATATATATATATATATATATATATATATATATATACAGGGTGGTCCACCTAAAACTAGCACCTCAAATATCTCGGCTCCTATTTCACATAGAGCTTCGGAATAAAAAAGTGAATTACAAACTTGAATATGGCAAATCAAATGGTATTATTTTCAGTAGCAGTGGCGGACCGGGAATACCCATACGAGGGGTCAACTACAAAATTTTAAATGGAAAGTGGGGTAAGTATTCACTTCTTTGGAGCAAAAAGTGAAAATGGAACAACTTTTAGAGGAAACATCATGTAATATTACCTACGGTATAGCAGCTACGACAGCCAATTGTTATTGGAAAAACTTTGGTAAACTTTATTTTTATATGGGCCAGTCTAGTAACTTTGGACTTCAGCCCGTCACGTTTCGCCTCTTAGCCATTAAAATCCACAAACATCGATGCCCCAGCCGGAATTCGAACCCGGGACCTTCGAGTCGTTGGCCTACCGCCGTAGACCGCACGGCTACCCGGCCGGCACGTATCCACTGGTGTACGTAATATTATATTACAAGAGTGAGTACTTAGCCTACGTCGGGCGCTCTCATTATAAACAATTTAACGAACATGTATTTAAAAGAAAATCAGACAAATTTTTATGCATACATTCTGTGACCAAAAGAATCCGGACACCCGACTGAAAATGAAGTACAAATGAGGGTCCCACCATTGTGTTCGGAAACACTGGAAGTGTTGATACAGTGTTGGCCCACCCTTTGCCTTGATGACACAAATGTTTCTCACGGGGAACTAACTTTACTAAAGGACTGTATAGGAGGAACAGGGTTATTTGAGGTGCAGTAATATCATTCCAATAACAGTTGGTTGGTTATAGTAGCTGCTATATTGTAGCGAATATTAAAAATATATTTCCTCTGAACATTGAGGCGTATGCACAAACAAAAGTTTATTTGCTATGTTAAAAGGTAGGGTATAGACTTTTGTTCGCGCATACGCTTTATCTGTTGCAATTTTACTACTTGTTCCAAAGAAGTGTATATTTATCCTACTTTCTATTTAACATTTTGAAGTTGACCCCCAGTATGGATATGGATATATTACCATTTGATTTGCTATATGCAAATTGCTAATCCACTTTTTTATTTCAAAGCCCTATGTGAAATAGGAGCTGAGAGATTTGAAATGTTAATTTGAGGCGCCGTACTATTATTCCAATAAAAATTGGCTGTCATAGCTGCTATACCGTAGATAATATTAAATCATGTTTCCTCTAAAAGTTGTTCCATTTTCACTTCTTCTTCCAAAGAAGTGAATAGTTACCCCACTTTTCATTTTAAATTTTGTAGTTGACCCCTCGTATGGGTATTTCCGGTCCGCCACTGACACTGAAAATATTACCATTTGATTTGCCATATGCGACTTAGTAATTTACTTTTTTATTTCAAAGCTCTATGTGAAATATATATATACACTTACTTTGACATGTTTTAAATTTAGGAAATAGCACCTTTCTGGGGGGGGGGGGGAAATAGTCATTTTAGTCAGAATTTTCTTATTCACAATACTTTACTTTTTTAAAATTAAAATTTATAATGAAATATATTTTATAATATACAGGAATTATGACCTAGAATGCGGAAAGCAAGGCACGTTTTTAAAACTTTCAGTCACCTTTCTCATCTATTTTGACAGCTGCAGGCGCTCCCCGGTCTGTGTAGTGTCTAAGCGAAGATGACATGAATTCTAAGACATAAGAAAAATACAATAAAAGGGGAAAAACATCAGATGTAAAACGATTCTCTTTACTGGCTGAATAAAAGATATTATTTTCACTTAATGTTTCAATTCATAATTAGTGATTGATATTGGTCAACGTTAAACATTCCAGCTTATGTAAAAGTATTTAAATTTACCACAATCGTAATAAATTTTCGCCTTATATATACACACATCAAAATCACTTAACTCTTTTTCATGTTGTCAAGGTTGTAAACATGGGCAAACAGGGATTACTTTGTTGTTCCATGTTTACCAAGAGAAAACAAAAAAGGGATTCCTTTCCTTTCCCAACATAGTCACAGTTTATTTAAATGCTTTCTGATCATCGCTGCAAATACATATATTATTTACTTTATAAACATGTATTATGCTTTCATATAAAATCAATCCTTATCTGTAAATTATAATCCCTCAAGATAACCGTGAGAAAATCATTAGGCGAAAACAAAACTTAAAACTTCGCTACTAGAAGATAACACAAGTTAAAAAAAAAACAAAAAAAACTGTATATCTAAAATTCAGAGACGACGGTGGTGATGAAGAATCACACACTAAGTAGATTTTTTTTATTAATTTCATATTATTATTAAAAATGTATAAATAGCCTGTAAAACCGAGGCCGAGAAATCCATACTAATTAAGGATGATTAGTATAGTCAGAGTAATAACTATATCACTAGCATTATAACTACTTGAAAAATTCTACTTGCCGTTAAATATCATAATTACACTCATAAACATTCCAGCAGCCATATAAAAAAAATGTAATTTCTTTTCACCACAGTGAACAAATGTCGAGGAAATGTATACGAAAGTAAGTATTAATTTAATTAGTTAGCTAAGAATTATAAATAGACGTAAGAAAACAGTACTGAATTATTTCTCTTACCGGTAGAATTTAACTTTCTCTCCGCTTTGTTTGTTCTTTTGGAAATTTCTTCATGTAGATGTGAAAGAAAAATATTATTTACTTATCCCCTTAAATATCTGCCCAGTTCACTTTATCATTACTTGTCCTATTTTTTTTGTTGTTGTTGCTTTGTTGTTGTTGTTTTTGTTTCTTAAATCACAGCAAGAAAACAAATTAGATGCCAAATATTTCCTTAATTCTAAAAATACCTCCTTTCCTTGTAAAAAAAATGGTACATCAAAAGGATTTCGAATCTGGAATAATAATAAGAAGAAGAAGCTAGAACATTGTGAATTTTCTCGCACTGAATATTTTAAAAATATATGCAAAAAATATTAAAAATCACATATAATAATAGAATTTAATGAACATAGTAGTAATCCTAACATACTGTGAAATTATCAATTCGTTATTTTTGGTTTGAAAGAGCGAAGTGGTAATGTGAGACAGACAAAAGATGTTTATTCTACCACCACCACTGCGAATATATTGAATAGGGTAGAGAAACATAACCTCTTTCACATATTTAGTTGATCTCGTTGCGAACGTAAAAACGTCCTAAACGACTCTCATCTTCTGAGAACGGTACTTAAAATTTTTCATAAGTGGACCCCGGACCTCTCCGTTCAATGCGTGCCACCAGTTTTGAATTACGTACTGCGCGCACAAAAATTGAGCGTGCTAACCATTCGCCCAGCTAGGGTCCATTATATATGGATATATCTGTTATCGAAATTAAAATCCCATAAGGAATCAGTGATAATAAATGAATTACGGATATCTTGATATTCTATTTAAAGAATAGTTAATTCACACTCTTTTTAATCAGTGATCATTCTTGTCTTAATTATCGATGGAAGAATATTTGTTATAGCGTGATTAATTTAGAGAAAATTTTGCACTGCCAGGCAATCTTTATACATACATAAGTGTGGGATTCAAAGAACGTGAAAAGCATAATGCTTTCAGATTTCAGAGAAAATACCACCTTGGTAAATGCCTTGGTAGGTGCCCTTAACAAGAAAAAATAAAGTTCATGAAATGGAAAATTAGTGTGATACGGAACCTAACCACCCCAGTAGCATACAAACGTTAAGAAACGGTGGATTCAATGTTGTCCTGGTATATAATTTTAACGTTGTACATGTACCTAAATGTCCGTCTGTCCAACGGTTTATTCAACCTTTAGAATCAACGTAGCCTTCAACTTCAAGAAGTGGAGTATTTTGGAAACGTCTTCTTTAACGTTGTATTGCCCACCTGTTCAACGGCTCAAAACCACCGTTTTCATTTGACCAAAAGAAAGCATTGAACTTAATGACGGAGAATTACTCAGCACAGCTGCTGTCTTCATCCATTTCTTTCACGTTGAGATATAGGTTTTGTTTGTAATTTTTCAACCTGTCTGAAGTGGAATTCGAAGTTGGAACTTTCTCCATTCATGAAGTAAAAGACAACTCATTCGACGTAGAAAGTATTCATCTCAAAATCTGACGCCAGAGCAATATTTCATCGTTGCCGTAAACTAGAGCGGATCGCGTATAAATATAAAAGCGAGATTTCTTATCCCTGTGGGCTCCGCCAAACCTGGCCGCAGCACCTACGCTTTCGGCGTTCATACACACAAATATTTCCATTGCCTCCTCCCTTCCCCGCGGATTTTACTTGCTATCGCTCGTAAAATATTAAACCAGATCAAACCTGTTGGTTTTTAATGTCATAGGGTTGAGGGGTTAGGTTAGGTGCTTAGTGGACTTTATAAAATTTGAAAATGCGTGTATTTAATATATATATATATATATATATATTAAAGTCACTCCGCCGGAATTGAGAGTCATCGGAGTAGCTGTCCAATGCGTTAACCACAACACTACAGTGTCAACTTGCCAGCGGTGGCTTGTCAGTGTTCTTTATGCAGTACTGCCTCACGACACGCCCATGAGTGAAAACACGTGTCAAAACTGTTGACGATGTCTACTTTGAATGACTCCTGTGTTTACAACGTTATTCTAACCCCAAAAGTAATGCCATCTTTTAGCAAAGTTGTCAAATATCGATGGGCCGGAATGGAAGAGAAAAATTAACGAAGTAACATAAGGTAGAATTAGCTGTAACATAGTACACAATCGGCAATCCTGGTGTCGAATTCCAACTTATACTAGAGTGACCGTTCACACCCGATTTCCGTGCAGTTTTCCTGGATTAAGGCATTAATCCCCGGTTATTTGTCTTCCCGATTTGAAGAATAAATATGCTTCGAAAGTTTTTATTGTTTTTATTAGAAAGTAACATTCGAAATCTAATTTTGTATTCTCTACTTTTTCGATAAATCCTTGTACTGTCCTCTTTTTGTTATTTCTCTTTTCTAACATCATATTAGAAATTTTCTGATTGATTTACATACTCATTTCTAAACTCCAAATTCAAGGAATATAGATAAAAAGTATTACGAATGGAGTAATTTTTCATGTAGGGTTTTCATGTAGGGGAGAAAAAGGAGCCAAATTTAGAGTTGCTACAAGGAAGAAGTGGAATTATACCGATTCTTCCTGGAATCACTGGAAAAATATGGTTCCCTTAACCTATGTAGCCTATACACATGAATTTTACTTCAGAGCAAGACTTCGTAGCATAAAAGGAATCCTTCGTAGCTGAGTGTTTAGAGTGACGAGCTACAAAGGACAAGTGCTGAAAGTTCCAGGTACGAACCCCACTGCAGACACGTGGAAAATTTACAAACTCAGTGCTCTCTTTTGATCAAATGCAAAACGCGGTTTTGAGGTGTTGAACAGGTGGGCAAATACAACGTTTAAAAATGTTGTTGATCGTCCACTTCGTGCCGTTGAAGACTACATTGATTCTAAACGTCGAAAGACCCGTTGAATATACGGACATTTAGGTAGATAAACAACATTAAAATTACTTGGCGGGACGAACGTTGAATCCACCGTTTTTTATCGTTTGTGTGTTGCTGGGGAAAAGTGTTAATAAAAAGTATTGAAACAAAAGTCAAAATATTATAAATAAAAGAATTTTTATTAATGACAATAAAAATTTTGAAAAATTATAAGAAAGGATGCGAGAATTGCAAAGGCGGAAGAGGCAATCACTTTGAATCGATGAGCAAAAAATTGGTTGTCTTCCAAGTGTGAACTTGGAGGTGAAGTTTACACATTGGAAAAACTCTGACAACTGTAGATTAATGAGATAACAGAAAAGAGAAAACAAAACTTTTTTGTACTTTCCAGAAACAAATTGTATATTGAAGAGTACATTTTAAAATATTGGTGAAAGGAAAAGAAGTAGAACTCACACTGGACGCTATTGAGGAAGAAAATTCGCATGGAAAGAAATTAATAAGAGAACAAGACTGGGAGAAATACATAATTCCAAATTTGCTTTAAACATCCTGCCACTTTTGACTGAATATTAATGATAGTTATGATAAGGATACACTACGGTGTTTCTATGTTTATGCCTTCCGTACTAAAATCTTTAAACACTATCTTTGTTTTTCCTTCAACCGCGTAGTGTCTTCTACCTCTTGTTATATAGAAAAGTAATAGCAATACATCCCTTATAATTCCAGACTTAAAATCAAAGCTAATCTTCAAGATGAAGAACCATAACCAAGAATGATGTTGACTTTCTTTCCGTCAGAACAAGGCACAATTAGTCTTTTTGCTTAAAACTGTGCACTTCCATTCCAATTGTTTAATTCGTATTTTTCAGTTCTTTTCATGTATATGACATCCACTCCTCCTCCTCCTAATAAGATGACTAATAAGTTCCTGGGTGAGAATTTCAATCAACTGTCTCACCATACATTCATCTCAACACAAACAAATATTAATGAGAATTATCACACAAATGTCCCATGTCATCACATACTAAACAACAAGAAATAAGATGCATTTAACTGACAAATATTAATCTTATGTTAATATAAAGTGGTCAAAATTTGGTTCAGATTCTATATTTTTCAGTTCTAAGTCTATCCGATATTTCTCTTTCACCGGCTATATTAGTCCCATCACATCTATTAATCTCTGTACATCTTTCCGTACTTCTTGAATAAATCCTCTCTGTAGCCAAATACTTCATATGCTTTTTTTGGACACAGTTTCTTTCCTGTTAAAATAAATTTTCCAAATCCCATTGTTGTTTACGCTTGATCAATGTCAGTTAATGCATTGTCAGCTCTTGCATTTGATGTGCTCAACTCTGTGTCCTCTCACCTTGATTGTACTATATAAGTTAACTGACCTTCCCCAATAGACTTGATTTGCACTGAATTAGATCCTGTATCAGATCTAAACTAATTTCTTCCTTTTGCTTTATCACCTGATACCTTAACTAATTTCATATCCATTTGCATTGTTTGAATACCCCTTTCTGAACGTTCAGTTTTCAATTTTTGAACCCCACTATCCACACTTGGCCGTTGTTGTGTTTGGGTGCGTGTTTCTCTGCACTGTTTATCTCAGTTTGAGTAAATTTATTTATTTGGACTTTATTAAGATACCGCTTGTTTTCAAAGGAAGAATCAGAAATTTGCCTACATTGGACAGGATTTCTTATTTCAACAGTCTGAATCATTTCTTGAGAGTTAATCTTAGTTGAATCCACTGTATTAATAAGCATTGTCTCCATTTCACATTCCGTCCTTTCTTCTGGATGAACTGTCTGGCCAGGTATGCATTGTACGTATGTTGGAATCCGGGTATGTTGTATGTATTGATTCTTTCTGTTTTCAATGCCAACAACATCTTACATAATGATTTAACTTATTACACCTACGACCTTCCGCGTTATGAGCTGGACACTAATTGAAAACTTTATGAAATAAGCCACATCGCTTACACCTTCTATTTGTCTTTAATCGTGATTTCTCTGCCTCATCACTATTTTATTTTTATACATCCATGTGATATTGTCTTGCACATTCGAATGCCCATAAAAATGTATGTCATTTGTCTCCCACCATGACTTTTCTGATACATTTATTCTTTCATGCTGTAATATTATATTAATTGCCTTATTTAATGTTATCTCTGGTACAGCTAACAATGTCAACTGTAAATATAAATCATTGATTCCTAATATACATTGATTAAGTATCTCTGATTCCAACGTCCGTCCAAAAGAACATGTAGCTTGTGCTTATAATTGTGCTACACAATCTAGTAAGCTTCTGCCTATTTTGCTGTATAATTCTGTAACATGCCAGTCTCTCACTTCTAACATAGCTATCTATAAGTGATTATGGCATTCATTTTCTCCAACTATGAAATTATCTTTTCTTTTATTACATAAATAACTATCAATATACTTTCTGGATTAATATACTTTCCATAGCCATGATTAATGTATGCTTTTACGATATAAATAACTGAAAATGTGCAAATAATGATGCTTTGGCACTGTAATTAAACTTCCTGTATGTGTGTTCAATTCGTCATCTTGTTCGCTAATTGTTATATAGAAAAGTAAAAGCAATACATCCATTATAATTCCAGACTTAAAATCAAAGCTAATCTTCAAGATGAAGAACCATAATCACGAATGATGTTGACATTCTTTCCGTCAAAAACAAGGTTCAATTAGTCTTCTTTGCTTAAAACGGTGTTTTCAGTTTTTTTTTTTTTTTTTTTTTCATGTATATGACACCTCTGGTAGTAGTTTTAATTCGATGTAAGTCTTTTGACTGTGTTTATGTCTTCTGATATTCATGTGATTAAGCTATATGGAATCGGGCGAAATATTGTGAGAACGGTTCTAGCATTACGTTCAGGTAGGCCTTTTAAGGGTGCGTCAAGAAATAGGTCGATTTGGTAACATTATTTACGTTATTTTGACTCGAGTAGTGGAAGGAAATACCAGTTCTACCATTTTGAAATTTAATTAAGTTGAGTTTATTTATGGTCTTTAGGAATCTATGGCTCAGGCCGATATAATATAAGGGAAAGACTGCTAGAAGGAGTCGACCAAGGCTTAAGTTAAGGTATCATCCCGGCATTTGCTTTGTGACTGAGGAAAAGCCTTGGAAAAACCTTAGTCCAGATAGTCAGCCTGTGATATCGAATGCAAGACCGCCCGAATGTGAGACTAACTTCCGTTTTTGGAGCTCACTACAAAGCGTATAGTTGCGCTGAAGTCGTGTTGTGCAACCCAGCGTGGTTTTGCAATGAAAGCATTTTAGAGGAATGGTGATAACTTTGTGATTACTCACACTTGTCATAGTGAGCTCCGAAGAGAACTCGCAACAACCTTTTCCATCAACTGATACAATCAAGACAAGTGTTCAAAACCTCGATGCTACTGGCTCTATATTACAGTAAAAAATAAATGATAGAAATGTGCAAACTGAAAGTGCGCACGAGAATGTTGTACCAGCGAGAGACTGAGAAGAAAGTACTTGACACAACAGATTTATCGAACTCCTACAACAAAATGGTGTTCACTTTAAGAGTATTTTTTTCTGAAAAAAAAAAAGGCATGGTTTTCACGGGATAAGTTAGTTAATATAAATATTTTTAAATACGCTTTCTTTCACACAAGTCAAAACAAAATAAAGAAAACCTTGTGTATTTGTGTCGTTTTCAAAATCACCCGAACCACTGACGACGCACGCACTTAGCCTCTCTTAATCTATAATTTTACATAAAATATTACTGACTGAATTCTTCTTAAACCTAACTACTTTCTATTGTTCCTGCATAATGTACTTACAACTAATGCATTTGTTTTACTTGTTTTATTACATGATGAAGCTTTATTGGATTCAGCAAAACATTATGATAACTTTTTTTTTTAAACTACGTATCCAGGTATGCCTCTGTTAACTCGTTTGTAAAATATTACTTATAAATTGATTGCAAGAACATTTAGAGAATTTGCGCAGACATTTCGTTGATTGTCAAAATCCTTAGTTTGAAAATTGGAATAGTGGTGGTAGTCATGGGGATTCAAAATATTTGTGAAAAATTCTCATAATAATAATAATAATATTTTGTTAATTAAGTAATTAAAGGCAGGCCAGAAAAAGGAACCCAAGTATTAAGTAAACATCCAATATGTGAAACAGAGCCGTAGCTAAAGATCTCAGCACCTGGGGCAAGTATAAGTTTTAGCGCCCCACCAGCCTATTTCACTCTACATACATTTCAAATTGGTTACAAAAAGTAAAATGTTTAAGGATCGTTCTGGACAGAAAACTCACCTTCTGTGGTCGTATTTTCCTTCAAATTTTTAAAATTAACTTTCATCTCTCACAAATCAAATCACTATTAAGTTCTAAATACATTCTATTAAAAATAAGATAATTTTATATAAAATCTTAATTTTAGACCGATATTTTCGTAGGGTGCTCCTGCTTGGTGATTTGTTGCAAAGAGACACATGACAAAAATCCAGGTTTTCCAGATTAAAGTTTTAAAGTTAGTAACTAAATATTCAAAATACTCTAATCTGGGATATTTGCATAAGCAAAGTGTTCTCTTTTAAATAGTCAAATACATTCAGTTTGTAACAGAAGAATTCTATAGCTATATTTATAAAACAAGTAACAAAACTAAGGCAATATCCGTATTACTATGAATTATAAACACAAAACACCGTTACACAAACTTTACGAAAGTCCACGCAGACTAAAATATAACGCCAATACTTTTAAATTAATTCATTTCAAAATTGCTGAATGCTGTATTGTTTATAAGATTGTTTAAAAATGCTTATATATATTTTTGAGCACTCAAACTGCCACACCCTATAGTCACTACGTCACCTGAAACTGAAAATATTTCCCCTTTGCGCCCCAAGTCTACCGCAGACCTCCGAATATCAACACAATTTTCACCAGAAATGGCCCAATCCCGATCCCTCCCCACAAACCTGGCAAATGCAATAGACCCCGCTGCAGAACCTGTCCTATTTTTGATCCCAGTCTGACCTTCAGAACATGCTGTCACTCGCAAGACGTACTCTTTCCGACACTCTGCAAGTTGCATATCTTCCAACCTCAATTATCTCCTACTCCGTAACCTATGTTCCACCTTCTACGTTGGCAAAAGCCAAACTCCTCTAACCATTCGTATCAACAACCATCGCTACTCCTTCAAATCACAACTTCCGCACCTCCCCATACGTGAACACACTTCTTATCACGACTGCACCTTTGACGAAACCTTTCGAGTCAGAATCTTGAAAATTCTGAACACTAACTCACCTGCCACAGTTAGAAAGAGATGGGAACAGACGTTCATCTCTATCCTTTCCGCCAACCATGAACCCGGCATCAACTGCATGTAACTCCCTTCATCGCAGTTTCTCTTTCTTCCTCCATTCTCTTATTCGTTCCGTCTCTAGTTGCATTTTTATTGTATTTTTCTTTATTTCTCACTTTCCCCTTCATCTTTATTATTATTAGTAGTAGGAGTAGAAGTAGTAGTAGTAATAGTAGTATTAGTATCCCCTCCCCTCTGATTCTTTACCCTTTATTCCTTTTAGAAGCCTCTTTCCTACTCCTAGCAACCTCCACACTTCCTTCTCCATTTGGTGTTTTCTCCTACCCATCTAGTCATATTGCCGCCTCCATAACCTGGCCACACTATTAGCTAGCAGTATTTGGCAACATGGTATTTCCTTAACACAAGTCCCGTACCATTCCGCTCTGTCCATTTTCTCTCCTACCGTGTGAAAACGCTTTTGCGAAACGTTGCCACTTTTCTACAATTTAAGTATCCTTCTATCTCAAACACAAAGGAAAACCGGAGTGGCAATTGAAGGTAAATTTACGATAAAAAGGAAGGAATTTACTTACAGCTTATTTGTTCCATATGAGAACACACACACACATATATATAATAATATATATATATATATATATATATATATATACAGACGACTTCTATATTTCGAGTCCATTGTAGGCTCTTAATCATGTATAGAAAGGGGTGGATTTCCGTTTCAATTTTTGTCCTGGGCCACTGCTTTAAAAGGGATATATTTTTGGAGCCGTGTAATGAGCCATTATAGGATTTTGCTTTGTTTAGCCCGTCCGGTTCGGCGAGGCTAGGCCAGGGCCGAAATTCATCCCTGTTTATATAGGACAAAACGACGTGCACGTTCAGAATAAACACAAGGTTGCAGAGACAGTGGCAACGTGCAGCGGATGACATATCAAGCTTGGAGAACAATTGACTGCTGTATAACCTGTATATTTCAGGAGCTTGGAACAATTGACAACTGTATTGCGTGTAAGTTCAGGAGGGGATCGTCGAAAAATTTGTGTTGGAAATGCAGAGTAAACGGGAAGTTTAGTATTTGAAGGTTAAGGCCAGATTTCATTTTCGCGGTCAAACCATGAATAAAGGCACCCTCCTACAGACGGCGTGTTGAGGTGCTGGTCGTAGGGGGTAAAACGTTTATTATGGCAACCAGGAAAGATAGAGTAAAATTGGTGTTGTGAGACTCGGTGTGTAAGGATACTGGGGCATCCGGTTTGTTGATAGTGCAAAAGTGACGATGGTTGTTCATACGAAGGTTTAGAGCACCACCTGTTTCCCCACATAAAAGGCAGCATACAACTTGTAGGTTAGGATGTATGGTACATTAGAGGTGTGGCTTGTAACCTTGGGATTTAGGTTTACCGGCCACTAGCAGTATTGATAGTGACTGTGAAAGAAATGATGAAAATGGAGCAGGTCCTACATCTGTATCTCTCGCATATATGGGCTCCGATTTGGGGTGTTGGCGAGGAAGGATTCGAATGGACCAAGATGTTTCTAAGATTAGAGGGGTTGTTGGAAAACTAATCTAGGTTTGGTGGGTAATATTGATCTTGTATCTGGGTCAGATTGCAGAATGTGGAAATGAGAGTGTAGGATTTGTTTGACCTTGGTTAGTTTAGGATGGAACTGGGTGATTAGAGCCGGTGGGTTGGGATTAGTGTTGGAGGTTTGAGTGGGTTGAATGTGTAAGGACGCATGGTGAATCTGTTTGGTTACAAGGTTAGTTGGGTAGCCTCAGTTGACTAGATCCTCCTGGAGGTTTGGTTGTAAGTTTCAGTAGCAGAGTTTGTGGAATTCAGGCGTTGTCCTCTGAGGGTAAGGGAGAAAGGACTCGCTTTCTTGGTGTGGTAAGGATGGGAACTTGAGTAGTGTAAATACTGCATACGGTTGGTAGGTTTTATGTGAACGAAAGTAGTGAGGGCGTTTTTTTTCTAAAGTGATGTCCACGTCAAGGAATGTGACTCTTTTGTTAGAAATGGGCCAAGTGAACTGGACAACACAGAATTGGTTCATCTGTTCTAGGAATGTGTTGAGACTGGTTTCACCATGAGCTCATAACATCAGGATATTATCCAAAACATGTATCCAAAATAGGGGATCAAAGGCTGAAGTTACCTGTATGTATTATTATATGTGTGTGTGTGTGTTCTCATATGGAACAATAGTCTGTAAGTAAATTCCTTCCTTTTTATCGTAAATTTATCTTATATATACGGTACATTCCAGCGAAAAGTGGACATTGTCACGGCAAAATGAAACTTATTTTTTATTTTAAGTGATATCGTGTTTCGCACGCACAAATATCCCACAAACATGTTGTTTTCAGCCCTGAGTTACGTGATACGCAGCCATGTTGTTTGTTTAAAATCTCGGGATTAAGTTGTTGTTGTACATATTTTTACCGTATTTACGCTGGACACCACCACCAGCGCAAGGTTTTGAAAGAATTTGGTATATGAGCATATTAAATGTAAGTGTGTAACAAATAGTTCAGCAGACAGATAAATTCAAAATATTCCTTACGTATGCATATTTCAATGAATATTTTGGATGTGGTTTACCTTGTTACGTCCGTTACAAAATTACCAAAAATTAGCGCTGCTTTTAAACCAGTGGCTACTTTTCTACAATAGTTGGCCAACTTCTACTAGTTGTCAAGCGTAATAACTCGATGGAGCCAAACCATAGGAAAGTAAGATAACAACTGAGAATAAAGCGTAACGGACGTAACACCCTAGCCTATATACAGTATAGACCACGTAACAATGACACGTTCATCGAAAGTTGTTACTTTCACAAGCAAAATCTCACAGATTGTCATCGACGTGCATTAATATATATTGCCCTTGTATGTATGGAACGTCCGTCTTTGCGTCAGAACAAATGTATGCGAAGATTACTAACCATAATGATACGAACATTACAAAACGGCGAAGGGCAATTTCGACTAGGTTGCAACAAACTTACAAATATATTTCTACATTTTATAATAATTTTAAAAATAGTATTAGCACATGATTGTCAGATAATTAATAGGATTGAATGGATGTGTATATATTCTACTGTAAGCTCTTGTCATTCTTGATTTTTTTTTACTTTATTTTATTTTTTATATTTTTATTTATTTATTCTCTTTTTTTTTTTTTTTTTTTTTTTGCTCTCTTCTCATCAGGCCAATTTGCAAATATCGATAAATCAAATATCCATTTTATTATATTTCTTTGTCCAGGTCTTCTGGAAACTAATTTTTAAGCATGAACTAAAAATGTAAGTAGTCCTGTATAAATCTGCTCTATTCTAGGATGATGAGAAGATTCATGAGTGTGTATCTTCAAATAATGGATGTTATAATTGACATTGTTCTACATTATCACTAAAAAAAAAAAAAAGACTGGCTCACGTAACATAGTCATACTATGTTTTCATGTGAAAACATTGGAAAACGGCAAATCAAACAGCATAAAGAAAAAGAACATAAATTACAAACAAATGAAGAGAAGAAAAGTAGCAATAAAGAAAAATGCCAGAGACCACAGACGAAGATTCAATCGGGTTGCAACAAGGCACATATATGCATATACGAGAAATGAAAAAATTTAACGAACGAGAAGAGGAAGGAATTCATGTAGACCCACCTTCATCACGTTCAACATTTTTACACCACAATTATATGTTAACGGTGTAAAGAAGACTCCCCAAAATCATCAAGAAAATTGCACAGATTCTCTTCACCAATAAAGGGGCTTCCATTCCTTAAGGCCATCTCTAATGCCGAACAGAAGCCCGGTTAGTCCTATACAAATGCATTGGAAGTTTGATAAAAAAAAATTGCCAACACAATCATTAATCAAGTTACAATTTCGCATACAAGTAGCTTTAATGCATAGCTTGCCAGTCAGTGAGCCATAATTTTGCTATACCTTATGAATTAATTTTTACACATTTTATTTATTATTATTATTTTTATTCTTTAAAACTCGTCAACAGTGCTGAATGGAAGACTATTTCAGCCAGAAAGTTGACACGTGGCCGGAATGAAGGGAATAGTGGGGTGAGAAGAGAAACCAGAAAAGTCTTCCTTTACTCTGTGGTGAAGGCAAGGAAGGATGTTTTGGGTGAGGTCTGCTAAAAAGTTCTCTTTCTCCACCCCCTCAAGAATGGTCCTGTTACATCGGTGCAGAAAAGGCACAAGTAGTGTCGGTATGGATATATATATATATATATATATATATA
>JAGDQP010011205.1:933-38664 GCA_022664845.1 Lepisma saccharinum
AGAAAAGAAGGGAAATGAAAGAAGAGGAAAATTGCATAAAGAGGATTGAGTACATAGAACTAAATAAAACCGTAAGAAAGAAAATAAGAGAGGATGTACGAAGATATAACGAAAATCTTGTTAAAAATACAATCGAGGAAAACAAGAGCCTGAAGAAAGCCAAACAGCAGCTCATGATAGGGAAAAAGCAAATAATTGCAGTTAAGAGACCAGACGGGACCGTAACACGAAATAAGGAAGAAATTATAAACATATTTCAAAATTTCTACACAGAATTGTACTACTCCGAGGAAGAACTAGGAAATGAAGATTCAGAAGAAATTGATGTTGATGTCCCAGACGTAATGAAAGAAGAAGTGGATAAAGTACTTCGAGGGATGAAGAACGGAAAATCGCCAGGAGAAGATGGACTCACAGCAGAGATGTTTAAATGGGGAGGTGAAAAGATGAAAGAGGAAGTTGCTAAATTATTCTCGATGTGCTTGAGGAAGAGAGAAATACCCAGAAGTTGGAACAATGCCGTTATCATTTTGTTGTACAAGAAAGGGGACAAAGAACGCGTAGAAAACTACAGACCAATTAGTTTACTGTCAGTCCTATACAAAATGTTCACCAAAGTTATTTTGAATCGTATTGAACAGGACTTGGATTTTAATCAGGGAAGGGAACAAGCCGGATTTCGTCGTGGATTTAGCACAATGGACCACATACAAACATTGAATGAAGTTATGGAAAGGACTAATGAATATGAACTTCCATTATGTTTGGGATTCATAGATTTTGAAAAGGCTTTCGATTCGGTCTCCTTGTCAGCAGTACTTAAATCACTTGAACATCAAGGCATCGAAAGTGCATACATCAAGTTACTGCGAAACATTTACTCGACTGCCACCTCTGTCATTAGGCTGCATCAAGACAGTGAAAAATTTAAAGTTGGAAAAGGGGTAAGGCAAGGAGATTCAATTTCTCCGAAACTGTTTTGTGCGGTCCTGGAGAGAGTGTTCCAGAATTTAAACTGGGATGAAGTTGGAATTAAAATTAATGGCGAATATCTTCATCATTTACGGTTCGCTGATGATATAGTCCTGTTTGCTTCAAGTGCAGAAGAACTACAAACCAGAATGGAAGAACTGAGTAACGAGAGTTCGAAAATAGGCCTTAAAATGAACTTATGTAAAACAAAAGTAATGTACAACCAACATGCTGCAAAGAAGGAAGTGAAGATTAACGGAGAGACAATAGGCATAGTTGATGAGTATGTTTACCTAGGCCAGCTTAAAACATCGAATGCAAAGTTGACTGATGAAATAAATAGAAGATGTAAAATGGCGTGGAGTTCTTTTGGAAGACTACACTTTATTTTCAAAAGCAAACTTCCAATGTGTCTGAAGCGTAAAGTTTATAATCAATGTGTCTTACCTGTAATGATGTACGGCTGCGAAACTTGGACATTGAATGCGCAAACGACTCAAAGATTGAGAGTCACACAAAGAGCAATGGAGAGGTGCATGCTAGGAATAACCAGGAGGGACAGGAAGAGAAATGAATGGATTCGCGCACAAACAAAGGTAGAGGATGTAATCAAGACTGCGAAGAAGATGAAGTGGAGATGGGCCGGTCACATAGCTAGACGAACAGATGGAAGGTGGACGACAAATGTACTACAGTGGATTCCTAGAGAAAAGAAACGACCGAGACGACGTCCAAATGTAAGATGGGTAGATGAAATCAAGCGTTTTTCAGGAGCTACATGGATGAGGATATCAGCAGACCGAGATATGTGGAAAGAAAAGGGGGAGGCCTTCATCCAGCAGTGGATAGAAAACGGCTGAATATGATGATGATGATGATGATACGTTTCATACGTAAATTTTACACCGGATATAGGGAATAGTAAAAGCGATGCGTATCATTACCTGCCTTAATGCGTCAATAGTAACGGAAATATGTTTAAATGTATTGTTTATTTTCATGTAAGTGTACAGAATAGAACTACCGAAGTTCAATTTCGCTTTAATTTGAACAACATCACTAACATTTTATTATTTCACTTTTAGTTTACTTGCTGTTTTAGGCACACAACTATGTTTCGTAAGCTTTGACAGACTGCAATCATGGGTTATCGAAAATGATGTCCAAAATAATTTAGACATTGAAGTTCTTACCTTGTAACTATCCATAAAAGTGTGCTCTCTGTCATCTTCTAGTCACTGTTCCATTTATTTACCATTCTCCGTGCTCCAGGTAAGTTCCAAAGGAAGACCAAACATACACGGATATTGAGTTTAACTAAAACTTACAAGGGAACTAATTTTGCTGTTCAGCGAGTTTTGACTTCGGACCTTATTTGAAGCATATAGATAGCGAAAATAACACGCACAGACCCGCACTCTGTCATTATATTTGTGTCCCGGATAAGTTGAGTTGTGTAATTTGAGCGACTTTTAAGCAGTAAAATCAACCAACCTTAAAGGTGAAACTTTATATTAACTAAATGAGTTATCAGATTCATTTCCTTAGGTACTTTTAGGTGTAGAACACAAATTTCACCATTAAAATGTTCGCAAATTGAATGTTTTTTTATACAAACTCCTGTTTATGATCAAAAATGAACAAAATTCCATAGAAAGTAATGCAGTAAAGGAACAACAATACAACTATGGGAAAGGGGAAAGTGGGCAGAGAATTATAAATACATAAAAAATAATGGTTTCTAATACCTTTTGGGGGGCCTAGGGCGCTTGCAATCGCTAAACCTCTGATCGACTACACGGTTATTTAATGCGGACATTTTAAATAATACCATTTGAATTTTTACTTTCGTACGTACATTTTTTCATCCCATCTCCTCTTTGGTGTGTAATTCCTGAGCAAAATTGCAACACTCTCGCTTCTCCTGCCCTCTCTTCGTTTAAGTACATTTTCAATACCCCTTACCATACAAGCATTATCATAACTATATTACAAACTAAAATTATAATTAATAATTAGAACAGTAAACATTTTTCAAAATACTTACCAAAATAAATTCTCGTCTCTCATGTCACATCTTATAATTTGTTTCAAACATCTTATTTAACATACACGCTTACTATTAATTTTTTGAAAGTTAAATATTTTAAATAACTGTGGTAAGCACGAGAAAACGCAACTGGTTTGATTGTTTTTATAAATATTCGAAATTGAACTTTAAACTGAAACAGGTAAACAATAATACTAATTATAGTGAATTAACAAGTTCTGAAAATGAAAATAAACATAATGAATTGTTTTTCAATCTAAACAGATTTCACTTTCTTTGATTTTTCATTAAAAAGTGATTCAATCAATTTGTTCCCCATCATTTCACGTTTTCGTCTTTTATTTAAAGATAAATGTAAACAAATATTAAGTCCGTTATTATTATTTAGGTTCTTAAAGTTCAACAAACGAATTCTAATTTTACTTATAATTACAATATATTTATTACAAACGTTATAATTGTAAAATTCCTTTTTTTAAAGAACTAACTTTAAGAACGTATCAGAGCCCCCAGGCCTTGCCGAGGTCGCCAAATGGCGAAACCGCTGGGCATCGGAACGATTTTGCTACGCATCTCCATGCTTTTTTGCTATGCTCGCTCCAGGACTTCGCTTCTTTCTTAAAAACCGTGTAGTCGATCAGTGGTTTAGCGATTGCAAGCGCCGCGCCGTAGGCCCCCAAAAGGTATTAGAAACCACTATTTTTTATGTATTTATAATCCCCTGCCACTTCCCCTTTCCCACAGTTGTATTGTTCTTCCTTTACGGCATTACTTTCTATGGAATTTCGTTCATTTTCTATCATAAACTGGAGTTTGTATAAAAAATATTCAATTTGCGAACATTTTAATGGTGAAATTTGTGTTCTACACGTAAAAGTACCTAAGGAAATGCATCTGATAACTCATTTAGTTAATATAAAGTTTCACCTTTTAGGTTGATTTTACTACTTAAAAGTCGCGCAAATTAAACGACTCGACTTATTCGGGACACAAATATATGACAGAGTGCGAGTCGATGCGTGTTATTTTCGCTATCTATATGCTTCAAATAAGGTCAAACTCCAAAAACATGTACGAAGTCAAAACTCGCTGAACAGCAAAAAAGGTTCCCTTTTAGTATTGTTGTTTTCGTCTAAGGAGCACTAATGTCCACAAACCCAGACAATTGACGATAATGAGACTAGTCATGGCTCAAGCGAGCTCTGGCAGAAGAGTGATAGAAAGTATAATTACTTACAAATTTTAATTTTAATTTATTTAAGCCTAACAGGCATCTATGGCCTAAGGCTTGGGATAACAATGGGAAAGTTAGCGGCCAGGGCTTTGAGTTAAGGTACCATCCCAGCATTCGCCTGGTGAGACTGAGGAAAACTCTAGAAAACCTTAGCCAGGATGGCTCGGTAAAATTACTTACGAGTTTGTAGACCAATACTTTTCTGTTGAACAAATGTATCAAAGTAAACCTGCTGAATTTGAAGCATTTCTGTGCTCAATACAAGCTCACACGCCTGTTACCTCTAGCTTACTCTAAAGTAACTTTTGCGTTGCATCCAAAACTATAGCCCACATCTAGTAATATTCCTCCCGACTTTATCTACAAGTGACGAACAATTACCAAGTGTACTGCAAAGAGTGTTGTTTTATTCAGACTCAATGCTGCTCCGTAGCATAACACATAAAACAGAACTCAGTTTTCAGTAACACATATCAACAGACATTTTATAAAATCAACTAGTAGCTTAGAACACAAAGACTTGATTAAACAAATCAGTACAGACTCCGAACTGACCATAACCCACCTTTATCTGAGTCAATAGATCATACAACGACAAACCTAACATCAGAAAAGCCAGGACTTCAGACTTCCTTTTGCCCTTTATCCAAATTATCCTTAAGGGGAATGTAAAGCCAAGATCTTCAACAAGAGATGGCAGCACTATCTCCGTATGCGTCTAATGTATTTTTATAATTGCACGAAATTTCGATGTTGCTCCTACAAATTCAATCCTAGCGAGTTCAGACTTTCAGGGAAGAAAGTTCATAAGTAATTCAAGAGTTCTATCCGTGCCGATTTTTCATTTTCTATCTTGTTCATTGTTGAAATCGTTTCATTGTTATTATGCCTATAACAATGAAGCTCTTTCAACAATGAACAAGAAAGAAAATTAAAAATCGGCACAGGTAGAACTCTTGAATTACTTATGAACTTTCTTCCCTGAAAGTTTGAATTCTCTAGGATTGAATTTGTAGGAGCTTGAAGGAGGACATTGAAATTTTGTGCAACGATAAAAATACATTAGACATATACAGAGATAGTGCTGCCATCTCTTGTCGGAGATCTTGGCTTTACTTGGCCCTTAACACAAACTTTTTCCTTCTATTGTAAGTTTAGTGTACAGTAGTGTACAGTGTAAGTTTAGTTTAGTATGCTACAGTAACAGCTTCATGATTCTCAGATCCACTTACACGGTTTGCACAACTGGGAACACCTTCACTCCAGCGGTATTTTTACAAATGCCAAAGAAATTCAAGTGAAGGATATAATGATTTCCCCTTCCTTTCCACATTTTAAAAATATTCAAATATTGCGTGTGCAAGACTTTTGCAGGCTGGTCTTGGTCTTGCAGGTATGGTCTTGCGCTCATCACTACATCTCAGACAAGAGAAATGTTTTCTCTTGGACTTGATGATCAAATGACTCGAAATGAATTTACTAAAGCAAGGCAAATATGAGATCATTCTGATGAAAGTAGAATTTTTCAAACTTGGAAAAGTTAAATGTCTTCTCGGAAGATTCATCTAAATCCGACCTTCATGCTCTTTCAACAATGAACATGACAACGTCTGAAATTCAAGATTAATTACTCAACGCCGAGAAATTAGGTCAAGATCAAATGTTAGAATTTGTTAGAAAAAGACTAATCATACCGAAAGAAAATTCTTCTCATGAGAGTTTCTACTACCACTGAAGAAAGCCAAACAACTAATATTCGCTTCTGTTTATACTGTTAATCAACACAAACGTAATAACTTTGTATTAAAAACTGACACAAGTATTTTTCACCGCTAAATTATGGCGTGTCAAGCAGGTAGGATTGTGAATCTGCAAAAAAATATTACAACATGAGTTATATTGCCTGTGCCCATTTCCATCGCAGAATTAAATGGAGATCTCAGAACTGGAAAGAAGGCAGCTCTTGCAGATATATTGACCAGTTATACAACTTGGTTCCCAATTGTGACTTTAGAAGATAACTCGTGTCTTATAGTAGATGGTTTAGCTTCTTTGATGACTAGGGAAACCAAGTAGTGCCAAAACTTTCGGTGATGTGGCGAACTGTTTTGTAAATTATGTACTTCATCTTGGTGACAGTTTCGACAGAGTGGACATTGTATTTGATCGTTATAGTTCACAATCAATAAAAGGAAAAATAAGACAGAAACGCTTCAAAGGAATTGCACCCATTAGAAGATCGGTTGAAAACAGAGACGTTCTTGTACCTAATAATTGGGAAAGATTTTTGGCACTTCCAGAAAATAAGGCTGACCTTGCCCGCTTGTTGTTGTCAGAGGAGCTAATTATTCAAGCTCCTAGAAACAAAACCATTATTATTTCTGGAGGATTCGAAGAAGAAGGCACGGTGAAATCTTCAGACCCAAATGTGGATACAAGTTCCTTAGTTGCCGAACATGAAAAAGCAGATACAAGAATTGTTTTACATTGTCTACATACTCAAGCTGATATTATCGTTGTCTCAGCACGAGATACTGATGTTTTAGTACTACATTACATGACATTATAGCGCATTACAACAAAATAAATTGCAAAGAACTGTGGCTAAAAATGGGCACAACAGCGAAACCAAAGTACATACCTATTCATACACTTTGTGAGAAGTTGTCTATTTTGGTAAAAAAAATCTGAGTTGTATAATCCCATTTCATGCCATTATAGGCTGCGATATTACTTCCCACATTGCTGGTCATGGTAAGAAGAAAACGTGGAAAACATTGTTTCATAATTCCGAGCTTCTGCAAAACCTTGGTAAAACTTCACTTCAGGAAGAATCATTCAAGTCAGCAGAATTTTTTTGTATGTAGAATTTATAACCTTCAAAAGGAAGAGACTTCTGATGAGGCAAGAGCAACTTTGTTTGATAAATATGAAGCTCCCAATGCCCTTCCTCCAACAAGTGATGCCATAACATTCCACATACAAAGAGCACATTATTAAGCAATATTTTGGAGACAGGCGACATCCAACTTTCCCAACTTACCTTCACCTGAGGAAATGGGTTGGACCATGGATTATGGAAAACTTGGGCCAAGATTACTGTACTTACCTTCAATGCCAAGTTCCTGCGTAGAAATAATTTCATGTGGCTGTTCATCAATTCTGAATGAAAATTTAATAGCTGCAGTTGCAAGAAAGGAAAATTGAAGTGTATTTCAATACGCAAATGCAGAGTTACTGAAAGAGACTGTATGAATGATTAATGTGGATCTTCGAGCAATAAATTATTTTGTAGAGGTGGTTATGGATTGAAAGTGTGTTAATTTTTAATTAGCAGAGATCGGGTTGTCGTAGTGAAAGACACAAAAACATTGAGTCCCATATATTTAAAATCATATGTGTGATACGAAGAACGAAAACAAGAATACTTTTAGTACACAAAAAAATCATTAACTGCAACTTGAAATATGCTTCTGACTGATCTCAGCCATATTGTCCTCCGAACTAAAACTTCTAAACAAAAGACGATCATACTGCGAGACAAGACTATATATCAGCAGTAATGCTGCTCTTCATATACTTATTACATTTGACAATAGATGTCACCAACAACAAGATCAATTTATTCTTTTCGTCTCAACACTTCCTCCAAAAGAATAAATTTATGCTACCTCCTCCTCTCTTATATATATAATTTTTACACACAAACCCCCATACTGTGACGGAGCATGGTAAATCTAGATTTTTCAAGAGTCTTTGTTAATATATCAGCAATTTGTTTCTCAGTTTCAACATATAGCACTTGCAATTTCTTTTCTTCACAACACTGACGCACAAAACACTGCTTGATTTCAATATGTTTACTTCTCTTGTGAAACTCGGGATTTTTTGCGAGCTTAATAGCACTAATGTTATCTACCATAATCACAGGTATATAATCTTTTCTGATTGCACTTAATTAACTCAACAATCTTGACAGCCACAAAATTTCCTTTGTTGTTTCCGACGCTGACACAAATTCAGCTTCAGTTGTCGAAAATGCCACAGTTGATTGAAGTTTGCTTTTCCATGAAATCGCTGCACCAGAAAACATAATTAATACACCTCTGTCAGATCTTCTGGTTTTGCACATCACCAGCATAATCTGCGTCACTGTATCCACATAAAGTTGAATCTGCTTCCTTGCTTCTCTTGTATAAGGTACCATAGTTTGATGTTCTCTTTAAATATCTTAAAATCTTCTTTAATGCATTCCAGTCCGCTTCACTAGGTTGTTGCATCGCTCTAGCAGCTTTTGACACTGCAAAGGCTATATCAGGACGCGTGGTTACCATCAGATACATTAGCGAACCTAAGACCTCTCTGTATTTAGTAGGGTTTTCCAAGAGTTTAATATCACTGACTTGTTTACGATCACAAGGTATACCAACGGAATTGGCTTCACCCATTTTGAAACGTTTGAGAATTGTCATTATGTATGCGGATTGGTGAATGAAAATTCCCTCATCTCTCCTTTCGATTTGTATTCCTAAATAAGAGTTGGAAATACCGGCTGTAATTTTAAAATTGTTTTGCAGTTCGTTTAAAAATGATTCGATTTCTTCCTTATCTGAGCCCACAATTAGTCCATCATCAACAAACAAAGTGACAAATAACTTTCGATTACTTTTATTTCGAACAAACAAACACGGGTCAGATGTGCTTACGGATAACTCTTGATTCTTAAGAAAATCTGAAAAATTCTTATTCCAGCATCTTGGAGCTTGTTTTAACCCATACAAACTACGATTTAGTTTGCACACTCTGTCGGTACCGTCTTCAAAGCCTTTTGGTTGAGACATGTACACTTCTTCTTCAATGTCACCATATAAGAACGCGGTCTTTACATCAAAATTGTAAACATGCAAATTTTCTCTTGCTGCAACTGCAAAGAGAGTTCTTATCGTTTCATAACGCACTACAGGACTAAATGTTTCTTTAAAATCGATCTCCTTTTATTGAACACGACCTCTTGCAACAAGTCGTGCACGAAAACGTTCTGTTGTTCCATCTTCATTTAATTTTGTACGATAAACCCACCGATTGTCAATTAATTTCACATTGTTAGGACATTCAACTAAATCTCACGTTTTATTTTCATTTAATGCTTCTATTTCTTCTTTCATAGCAGAAATCCATTGAGATTTATTTTCCGAATTAATTGCTTGCTTAAATGTAACAGGATCATCTGCGCTACTTAACGCGGAATAGGCAACGCCAATAAAAAATCACCACTTGTCATCCAGCTGGGCTGTTTATTTTCTCTGTGTTGTCGCTGAGATGAAATATTGTCTGTTAACGCACTTGCCTGACCTTCGCTGCTGCCTTCACTTGGAACTTCACCATCAAAGTCACTTGCACTAGGGATTGGTTTCTCTTCCTCCTTCGGAAGCAGCATTTGTACTTCTGTGTTCGTGTGTTGGTTTTCTTTCTCTACGCGCTGGATATCACTCAACTGTTCTGCTTTAAACAACACGTCATGGAATTTTACCACTTTATGTAAAGAAGGCACGTACACTTTATATCCATCGTACTGGTTTAAGTATCCAATCATATAACCAAAGACACTTTTACTGTCGAACTTCTCCCTAAAATGTTTAGGAATGTGTACAAAACATTTTGTTCCGAAGACTTTTAGATGCTTAAGATTATGTAACTTAGTACTGTTCCATAATTCACTCGGTGATTTACCTGCGATAGGAGTCGATCCCGTGTAATTTAACAAGTAAACAGCGCTGTCACAAGCTTGCGGCCATAACCTTTTACTCAATCCGCTACACGATAACATTGATCTAGTAAGTTCAACAATTGTTCGATTTTCCCTTTCGGCACTCCCGTTTTGTTCCGGAGAATGCGGAGCAGATATAACCAGAGAAATGCCTTTCTATTGAACCGTGCTTTTCACTTCACTGTTATTGAATTCTGTTCCACCGTCAGAACGTGAGTATTTAATTTTATGACCAGCATTTTCTGCTTCGTTGAGAAATATCTTAAGACATGCACTGACCTCACTTTTGTGTTTAATGTAGAAAATTCTTCTGAATTTACTAAAATCATCTTTGAAACACACAAAATATCTTTCGCCGTTGCACGAATATTGAGTCATAGGTCCATTTACATCAACGTTTATTACTTCGCCGAGAACGTTTGGTCTGTCCATTCGCGGTTTATATAATTTTCTGTGTGATTTTCCTAAAGCACAGCCATCACAAATATCATCTTTCTCAGTCGAGTTCACTGGTATATTCATGCTTTGCAACACTTGCTTTACATGTCGTTTATTTTGATTCCCCAGTCTCTCATGCCATAACCGCAAGCTGCTTTCTGAAGTTGCTATATTTACAATGGCTGGATTCAAAGGCTTCACGACACGAAAGTTCATCACGTAAGCTTCGGATTTCCACTTCCCCGTTGCTACGATACGATTGTCTTTCCGAATCACGACACTATCACGTTTAATGGAGACGTGATTTTTCTGTTTTACTGCACTGTGCACTGAGAACAAGTTCCTTGCCTATGCCGGTACATGCCATACATTATTCATATGTGCATCTGTCCATTTTCCATTCACATACACTTTGAGGTTAACTCGACCGGACCCCAACGCGGATATTTTCTTATTGTCAGCTATCGTAACTGCAATACGCTTCTCAAAAGGTTCGTATGTGACAAAATAATGTTTATTTTTCGTCATATGCCAACTAGCACCCGAATCAGAAATAAAATCATCTGTACTGTCACACTCATTTGAGGCTGTGAATGCTGAACTTTATTTGTTGAGTGTATCTACCTGCACTGAATCAGTGGTCTTGGAATTACTTTTGAATTTAACATTTCTCTTGCTTAAACATTGAGAATTATAATGCCCATACATACCACACTTGTAACGCTGTATGGAGTCCTTTTTTTATTTAGTACGGTTTTCTACCGAATTCGCATTCGATACCAGTTTCACTTTTTGCGCGTTTTTAGTCCCATTTTGAGTTCTGGCGGCAAAAGCATTTAAGTCCGAACTTGCATCATTACTTTGTAAGCGTTTTTCTATTGTGCAAAGTTTTTCCACTAAACACGGTGTGGTTCTTTTACTTTCGTCCATAGCCTCCCACACATTTATAAATTCTTGAAATTCGGAACCCACTGTAGATAACAGCTGTCCGTGTAACAACTCAAGTGGAATGTCATGCGAACCGCGCTCGCGTAACTCGGCGTTCATATCAGCAAATAACTTTTCAACTTTAGCTGCATAGGCGGCAATTGAAACGTGCGGTTCCCGCCTTATGTTAAAGAATTCTGACATTAGAAGACTTAATCTTTGAACACTTGATTGTTCGTAAACACTAACTAACTTGTCCCAGATGTCTTTTGCATTAGTGTATGTTAAAACATAATTCGCCACATGTGGTGTTAATGCACTCGCGATTAACGACGCAGCTTTAGCATTTTCCCGACACCATTCTCCATACCTTTGTTTATCAATTGCACTACTGTCACTTTTCAATTCGTTAAATTATATTGGGTAAACATCATTTTGAGTTCCCACTTCCACTTGTTCCATGTGTCGGGTCCACTGAGTTTATCAATTTTCACCTTGAGTTCGGCAATGTTGCTGTTTCTGCATACGCGAGAGGAAAAGTCCGGCAAGGATTCACTAGAAGAATTCGAAGCTTCTTTTCAAACTGAATCTTCTTATCTGGTGCTCTGGAATCTGAGATGAATACTTCACCTTCCTCCTCTTCCTTACAAACTAAAATTCTCTTCTCTTCTGCTTGTTCTTCCAACCACCAATTTACGATTTCCTCCAAACTTGGACTGCTGCGATCTCGTACATGGACTTTCAGACTGGGCCCATAACCTGTTATTTTTTTAATTAGCAGAGATCGGATTGTCGCAGTGAAAGACACAAAAACATTGAGTCCCATATATTTAAAATCATATGTGTGATATGAAGAACGAAAACAAGAATACTTTTAGTACACAAAAAAATCATTAACTGCAACTTGAAATATGCTTCTGACTGATCTCAGCCATATTGTCCTCCGAACTAAAACTTCTAAACAAAAGACGATCATACTGCGAGACAAGACTATATATCAGCAGTAATGCTACCCTTCATATACTTATTACATTTGCCAACAGATGTCACCAACAACAAGATCAATTTATTCTTTTCGCCTCAATAAAGTGTTAAGAACACGTAATGGAATGCTTGTGCTTTACCTTAACAGTCCGTGGCTGTAACATTTTTCATCTTCAGAATCTAATATGTACCTGCAGGATACGTATTTTAATTTTAAAAAATCTGGATATAGGAATCTCTTATTTTTATCGAAATAGATCAACATAATGTCGAAAACATAAAATACGACCTACATAGTTATTAAATTTTAAGGAATAACTACATATTTAACGTAACAATGTTGTTTTTTAGTAAATTACAAGTACTTTAGTTCTTCATATGCGCAGAGAATAAAATTTCTCACATTTTAGCTGTCATTTTGTTTTTTTCACCTACAGCATGGAAACGTCAAACGCCAGCGTGGTAAACAACATAATTTGTTTTTCTCACCTACAGCATGTAAACGGCAGACACCAGCGTGGTAAACAACATATTTAAGTCGAACACACCAAAATCGATTAGAAAAAGCACTTTACCTGCTTTTCACCAAAAATGCCTCCTACATTCAACTTTTCACAAAATAGCACTAGTCTGTAATAAAAACAAGGCACGCTATTGACACAAACTCCCAATAAATGAACTTGTTTTGGTAGTATGCTCAGTGGGTGGCAAATTACTCGAGAATGAGGAAGAAATTCTTGCCTTTTATTTAAGCTATTCAATACGCAATTTCTATTATATATTTTCACTAGTCGAATTCGTTAGAAAAAAAGGGGCACTGTCCCCTCTCTGCCCCTAATCGCCAGCCATGTAATTATTCCCCTTCCACATAGTATATTCCTCTATCCAGCAGTGGGCCAGCTCAAAAAATGAAACCGAAATCCACCCCTGCCGACAATTTATTGTTCATAGCACATAATATATTCAACATTTTTACATTGCCTGAAAGTGTCTAAACTTGAGTGATTTCTGAAAGTTGAATGTTTTGTTATGTCAACGAATCGGCATACACTGCCAACTATGTGAAACTGTTGCTGCGTTGCAACTGTGCAAAGATGGTACCGGTACATTCCACTCCTCGTCATACTCCTGGCATGAATTCTATAGAAAAATATTTTGTCTTCTTATTTCTCCCGATATTAATCCTATAGACCAGTGTTTTCCAACCTGGGGTCCGTGACAAGCATGTAAGGGGTCCGCAATACTTTGTCATGTAACGAGAATTTACTTTCCGATATTTACATCATATTATACAGATTTCCTTTTATAAAGACCACGAAAGCCAAGTTAAAATCGAACTCAACAAACCCAAAGCCATACAATAAATAAAGTGGTCTGATATGAAGCGTACAGGGAAAAAAGGGAGAATGTTGATGAAGGGTGATTTCTCGCAAAACGCACGTTAAAGACCAATTCTCTCATTTACTCCCGTGTGTTTCATACTCTTAAAACAGCTATAACTTAATTTTTTAAGCTTTTGTATCAACAATTTCTGAGAGGTTAGTTGTCTTTGTGTAGTACATGTTACGAGTAGAAACCCATTTTTTAAATAAAAATAAACTGTACAAAAATTTATTGGTTTGTAAGCCCTGTGTAGGCCGTGTACCATAATTGAAAACAAGGAAATAGTCTGAATTTCTGTTAATTGCTTTTCGACTCTTTTATCGGTTTTGCCGTGGAGTGGCGATTCATCCAAACTCTTTTGTTGAAGCTCAAGAGAAGTTAAAAGGAGGGACGTGCATTTGACGACAGAAACATGAAGATCTTTAATCTCACCACCACTTGCAGCCCTTTAGTCATCGCCAGAATCTCCCTTAACTCAAAAAAATTCACTGCATTGTGTAACGAGACGGGAAGAGATCACGAACATTACATTTTGAAGTAAGCTGGCTATCTCGTGGAGGAGTCCTGACTCGCTTATTCGAGGTCGTGATGAGGTGAGACTTTTTCTGGTTGATACAAAATTAGAACCAAAACTAAAGAACTTTAAGCTTCACGTTGAGCTCTCCGAATCGACAGTAAGGAATACGATTCCTTTCCCAAGCTGAACGATTTTCTGTCGGCAAGTGAAACAAAACTTTCGAATGAAAATTTGGGAACATGAAGGAGCATTTGCTTTCTTTGGATTCTCAGTAGAGAGATTAACTTCCGGTTCCTCACGAGAAAAACAATTGGATGAAGAATCTTCTTTCTAAACAATAAAAATTAGTTGTCACCAAATGAAGACCAGCCTATTGAGTTGTCCTGCGATTGCTTCTTGAAGATGATATTTCCCAGTTTGTGTTTACTAGGAATGGTAGAGTTTTGGATTTTTCCACAGTCTTTGTATCCTGATGTTCCGAGAAAGGAAATTTCACATCTGATGTTTTTCGGGACTACTTGTGTGAGTCAACATTTTCTGTACTTGTTTGTATGAAGAATAAGTACGGAAAGAGACTTGATATTAACCAGATCTGCGCCTGTAAATATCTACTTTGAAGCCACATATGAAAATGCTGACAGACGCAAAACTACTGTCATCACATTGAAAAATAGTAACCAAACAAACTCAATAGTTTTTACTATTATTGCTATTAATTGGCGAATTGCAGTATTGTTAGCAAAGCTTATTCAATTGTACTTTCATGTATTGAAATTGTACGTCTTTTTTAAGCTATAGATAATGCAAAAAGATCTACTGATACTTTATGTATAATGTTTTCCTTGGTTGTAGTAGCAGGGTCCGCAAAGAAACTAGTAAGTAATCAAGTGGTCCGCAGTCTGCAAAATGTTGGGAAACAATGCTATAGACAATCTATGAGACAAATTAAAGTCAGACATAAGGAAATTGTCTATTCATTATAAGGAGCACCTAAAGGAGAAAATAATTCGGTGGTTGGAAGAAGGAAATAAAAGCCAAAAATGAAAAAGTTATATTTTTGCCTTAAACGTTGCTTATTGAATAGATACACAACGCTAGTTCGAAGTAAGAATTAGTTTATACAATACACAATTTCTTTCTTGTCACTGGCACTATGAATCTATTCATTGAGAGACTTTGGGTACTAAAAGAAGACTTCCGCCGTTTTGGTGTTTACTTCTTTCTTCCAACTACTGATTCAATTGAAGAAAGAATAAAAATATTACATGAAATCAAGTGCAAAGCATATTCAATAAACGTAACACCAAAAGAACTGCACATGTCATTATATTTCCTTTTCTTAGATCTGCTTTCAATTTCTTTTCCAATTGCTTCTGATTTCAAAAATAGTTCAGAATATTACTTTGTGTACCATATGGACACTTGTATTCATTTTTTTCTTGTTTTCTGTACATTGTCTTTAATTGTTCATGTAATATGATTTTATTAGCAGAAATTCGTAGAATTACCGCCTATCGAAATATTTTTGCGAGCGTGTGTCTGGTATGTAGATTAGGAGAAGGCAAAAAAAAAAAAAAAAGAAGCGCAGAATGTAAGGCAATTGCTAAAATCACCTGTTGCTTACTGGATATTCAGGCAGATAGTCTAGAGATTGTGCAGAAATTTATGGCCATATGGAATACCACATTTTATGCAAGAGGGCGGAGTTTCGGGTCGTAGAAAGTTACTTTATTTTTTTGGTCAGTAGGCACGCAAACAGAAGAACGCAAGCGTGTTCTGTTGTTCAGCTTTTGATGGGAAATTTCTGAAAGCAATAACGTTTCCTCTTCTGACTTCTTGAGATTTCTTTTATAAATATCTCTCTTTCTCTCTCTCTCTCTCTCTCTCTCTCTCTCTCTCTCTCTCCCTCCCTCCTGTATGATAATTCCCCTTTTTCCCTTCCCTATATCTTCCTTTAAATCCCTTGTCACTTTTCCCCGGTTGCTCTCTCTGCCCCTACGTAAGGTGCATCGACCCTTTTCTCCTGTTTCTTTCCTGGTGGTCGCGAATTGCCATCTGTGAGGTTTTGGAACTAACCATTAGTTCTTTTAGTTAGTTAGTTTCTTTTAGTTTTTTTCTCCACATAATCCAGTTAGTCTGTCCAAAATCCATTTAAAGCGGTGTTTTTCAACCTGTGGTCCGCAAAAATGGGACATGTGGTCCGCAGTCAGGCCTAAAAGTGTAATTCTAATTTAATTAAATTAAAAATATCCGAACAAAACATATTAATACAACAGCTGAGCAAAGTAATCACTCATTTGGAGCTTGTTGCTACTAGTCTAGTAATGAAGAAAACTATGAGTGATAATCTCTGTGAGTGGCCATTTTGGAATATTAACGCAATCTTGGATTTCACTATTTCGAAAAATAGTGCCAATTAAAAACGTATTGTCTAGGTATATGCGGTGCCATTTTAGATTTTTTTTGTGGGTACTGAACACATTTCCTCTCTTTATTAAATTGACTATTAAATCTTACTAAACTAGATACTTTTAAGAATGCTCAGGGTAAAATGCATTGCAATGTCTAAAGTAAACACAAAAATTTACTTGCAAAAAATCCTTAAAGTGCCAATCTGGATTTAGAAGATCCATTGTAAATCACAGAAAGGAATAAATAATGGCGTTTAACTCTAGAAAACAGCTACTAACATAGAAGTCCAGGTTCCAAAACTACCAGGTTAAGGTGAGATTTTGCACATTTATTTTATTATTAATATTGTAATTCCTTGTTTTTACCTGCTTATTGCCCACTTGAACTGCAGGCAGATAGTTTACAGATTCGAGTGACATTTGGAATTAAAAATTGAAATATTGCTTTAATTTGCATAACAGTGCATATTGTAATGAACGGAATGTGGGCCGTAGAACAAGACAGCTGTAAATTTAAAACGAGATGTCCCGGATTTTTTAAAATTATATTTGGTCAGCCTACCTTAGAAACATAACGATTCTGTGATTACTAATTGAGAAAATGGGGACATTTTTCTATATTCAAAATATATCTCAATTTTCCTTTTCCGTAAATTTTTACCTACCCATTTATTTATTCCGCATTCCTGTAGAAACCTTTATGGTTTTCTATACTGGACATTTTTCCTGATACTGCGTTTGGCAACATTGTCATACCTCTAAAACTTCATGAAAATGTTTGTCATGCCCACGACACGGACTACAAGCCACGCATGCGCAGGAGATGCGGTTTGTTCTTTCGGTAAATGAAAGGGAAATAAGGAAACAAAGAAATGATACAATGTATCTCATAGCTTTTTGGTTCAATCACAGATGAAAAGACAGAGTTCTACCAGCCCAGTACAAGTTTTTGATTAATTGTGTCATTGCCCTTTCTTTTTATTAAGAAAATCCCATCAGATTTTTACTATCAAATAATATTAGTAGTTCTGAAAGCACATTGAAGTCCATAAATAACATTTGTTGACTTTTTTAACAAAGGTACTCCTACATTCTTCTTCTTCTTCTGCTACTGCTGTGGTTGCTTTCTACTACTACTTCTACTACTACTACTACTACTACTACTACTACTACTACTACTACTACTACTACTACTATTATTATTATTATTATTATTATTATTATTATTATTATTATTATTATTATTATTATTATTACAGTAGAGTCTCGTTTATCCGACGTTCGCTTATCCGATATTCCGTATTATCCGAGATCGCAAACAAAAAGAAAGCATCAATCGGCAAGTTGTGAACGTAGTCAATTTTTTGTTGCTCCCGACCTAGGGATGGTATCGAGGCGAGACGAGACGAGACTGGCATCAGTCTCGTTCTCGTCTCGAAATGTTTAGGACAATGTTGTTTTGGTCTTGTCTCGGACAGAAAATTCCGGTCTTGGTCTCGATTGTAAACCTCAGTCAAGTCTCGGTCCTGAGTCTCGACACGTTTGTCTCGGTCTCGTCTCGAGAGTCTCGAAAGACGATAGACTTTAAAAAGTTGCCGTCCCTTGACTTATTTGAAATGGATATGCAGACTTTCCGATCTCAGTACAAGAAAAAGAATATTAATATGATATTAACATAGTTTGTTACTTATAATTTGAGGTTTACATTGGAAATAATATTCTGAAATAGAGAGAAAAACAGTACGACATTAAAGTAATATAAAGCTTTAGTTAGGATATATAGAATACCAATAAGTGAGGCACATAAAAATATCTCTATTATGGAAACAGATCCATGTTGTACCATAAATTGCGAAATTGGTATACGTAACATTTAAGTTTTGCTATTTCTAAATTATATTTAAATTGACTTAATAACTGTTACGTTAAAAATAAAAAAATAACATTTTAGTCAAAATTCTCTACCAGATTTATGGAAATAAAAGAACATGCACTTTAAAAAAAAAATCCGAAACATTCCTGAGGAAAGCTAGGCAACCATAGCTGGTAATTTTTAGTAATTAGGCTATAAAAGGCATCCGTCATACAGTTCTCAGGAATGTTGAGAGCAAAAGAAACAAAGAAGACCAAAGGAGATTTGAACACGGGTTCTTTAGTGAAAAATCTAGCGCCGTAGTAACTGCTATAAAATTTTCAGTTAAAAGAAAACAGTGTAGAATGTTAGAATTATGTTGGCTGAATCCCGAAGATATAAACCATGTTTATCCCACGACTTATGCCACATTTTAATTATGTATGTAATTGTTATTTGGAGTTCGGAATTTACATTCACTCAGAAATTTTCCGTTTCTTCCAAAATAAGAACTGACAAAATGGTAGCAGCAAACTCTTGATCAACATTGCATGCACAGCTACGATAAGAAACAGTTTTGTCATTCTGCGCATATGCAGAACTGAAAATGAAATATATCCAGATAATCATACGAAAAGTCTCTGAGTTTTCCTCCATTACAGTGAAACAACATGAAATACTAAAAATTCTGCGAAATTTCCCTGAGAATTCCTAGCAACGTTAACAAAATTTTTAACGGTGTACAGTACGTGACAAAATTTTTAATTATTTTGAACTTTTGTACAAGGAAATAATCAAATAATAAAATACAAAGAAACTGAAAATAGCATTTACCGAACTCCGCAGCCACACGAATCAATTAGTTTACAATACTGCTCTTGACTGATTAAAAAAACAAATTCATAGGTATGGATGGGTTACAGCTGCACGTCCATACATTAAAGCAAAAAGAAACGAGTGGTGTTCCTGGTAGGTTCTACTTTCAAATAGCGTAATGCGAATCATATATAAATGAAATAAGCACATTAGTATTTAAAATAAGCCGTATTATCAGATTAAAATGTCATTCCGACAATCCTACTAAAGAATATATTAATAGGTAAAGAAATTAACTTTAATGTGTCTCAGTCATTACTATGTACAATCTTATATCCCCTCTACCAGGTGTGTAAATATGAAACCGGAATTTGTGCATAGACGGCGTTAGCTGTCACTGTGGTTACCGTAAAACTGCGTCCTTGGCGCCACTTGCTTGTTTTGACTGCTGATAACGATTTGCAACTCAGAACCAGACAAGTTTCATGTTATAGTGTATGTTCAATAGCTTTGAAAATGGCGCAATTTGTACCTACAAACTACAATGTGCGGACAGCATTGATTTTTTGTTACCATTTGACGAAAACTGCTGCAAAACCGCATCGCATGCTTGTTGAAGCTTACTGTGATCATGCTCTTGACAAGTCATCCACAGTGCTATGCGTGGTTTACAAAATTGAAAAGTGTCGATTTTGACGTGATAAACAAAGAACGTGGAAGACCACCGAAAAAGTTTGCAGACAGCGAATTGCAAGCTTTGTTGGATGAGGATGAAGCTCAAAGGCAACAACACGCGGATCAATTAAATGAGACACGAGAAGCAGTTTCCATACGCTTAAAAGCCATGGGGAAGATTTACAAGGTGGGAAAATGGGTTCCACATTCATTGACTGAACGACAGCAGAAAAAACGAAAAACCACTTGCGAAATTCTGCTCGCCAGGTACAAAAGGAAATCATTTCTCCATCGAACTGTGACTGGTGACGAAAAGTGGATCTATTTCGAGAATACTAAGCGTAAAAGATCATGGGTAACTCCAGGAGAACCGGTGACAACGACTGCAAGACCAAATCGCTATGCTCGGAAGATAATGCTTTGTGTTTAGTGGGATCAGAAGGGAGTGATTTATTATGAACTGCTGAAACCTGGCCAAACCGTTAATACCCAACGTTACCGGCAACAAATGATCGATTTGCATCAAGCTTTGCGTGAAAAACGACCAAAATACGAACAAAGACAACATAAAGTGATTGTGCTTCACGATAATGCACCCTCCCACACAGCAAAACCGGTCAAGGAAACGATTGCGACGTTTGGCTGGGAAATCATTCCGCATGCGGCTTACTCACCAGACTTGGCGCCTTCCGATTATCACTTCTTTGCATCCATGGGACACGCACTTGCTGACCAGAGCTTTACATCTTACGAAAATGGCTTGATGACTGGTTTGCAGCACAAGAGGCACAGTTTATTTCGTCTGGCATCCACACATGACCGGAACGATGGCAGAAATATATCGCTAGCGATGGCCAATACTTCGAATAAAATAGTTCTTAGCATTGTCATCCAATCACTGTGTCTTTTCTGTACATAAATTCCGGTTTCATATTTACGCACCTGGTACGTCTGTCTGTCGACGACAACTTTCAAATCAGGAACTACCAGGGCTACGAAGATAGTTGAGATGCAGTTGAGGTGTCCCGCGACTGAGCTCCAACTTACTTGTTTAGAATTTACATATACAGTAGACGCTCTTTTATTGGGCATTCTATAATCCGGCACGCTCTATTATCCGACATCGGTCGAGTCCCTCGCGTTCGGCTTTTTCCTTTTGTGCTCTTGCGCTCACTGGACTTGTCCGCAACGTACGCTGCTGCGCTGGGCTGTAACCGTCATTTTCTTTGTCATCTGCTGTTCTTCTGTGTTGCACGCAGTTATACAATGATGTTTACGACCCTTGTCCGTGTTTCCGTTCGCTTAGTGTTTGTCGTGATGTATTCACTTAAGTTTAGCGTTTCCTGCTTTGTAGCCGTTAAGACTATGGACGTTCGATTATCCGGCATGGCCGCGATACCGACCGTGCCGTATAAAAGAGCGTCTACTGTATATTGTCTTCATCTTATCTAAGGTACCGGTTACTATTGCAAAAATCTTTCCATTTTTAAAAATATAGTTATTAAATTGTGTAAGAAAAGACCCATGTTAGAATTTAGACAGTCTGGTTTCTTGACGCATACTTTACAGTCTTTACGGGATCAATCTAGCAGAGGCTGATATAAGTGGGAGAGTGTCAACAGAAGTAAAATACTATCAGCAAGGAGAAAGCATGGGGATAAAAATTCGCAGAAGAAAATAAATGTTTGTATTCATCCGTCCGCGAATCAATCTCCAACACTTTATATTATTATTCAAAGACAACAGAAAATTGTTTGGCATTGATAATTTGACTATTTATATGACTTACAGTCATATTTTTAAACTACAACATGTTATATAAAATTTACCAGAATGAAGCTAATTGTTACAAGACTTTCTAGTATGAAACAACATAAAAAAAGCATTAAGTTAGTATTATCGACATTCATGAAAATAAAGTTTATAGTCTAGGTCTCGTCTCGAGGGATATGTCTCGGTCTCGTCTTCAGTAAGTCTTGATGCATAGTGTCTCGGTCTCATCTCGATTCCTGGAGCTTAGTCTCGGTCTCAGTACCATGCCTATCCCGATCCTACCGCTTGGCTCGCCCGTATACACTATGCCTAATGTGTCTGTCATACAGTGCACGAAGGATGATGATTAGTATAAAATAACTGATGAAGAAATTGCTATTTTTTCCTGTTTTGTTGTAAAAGATTATTATTATGCTCGTAATGTGTAAAATTACAACATAGTGTAGTTTGACGTTTAATAGGTTTTCCTTAACACCTCCCTATTATCTGACATTTTCGCTTATCCGCCTGCCCATCGGATATCCGACGACACAGTATACTGTATTATTATTATGTCTTCACAGCACTGCTATGTTTCTAGAGCAAGAAGGAGAAACAAACCTTTTCGATCAATGGCAGTGTGCGAATGAAATCATACCAGCATACACTTTCTAGACGAAATGAAAAAAGAAAATGGCAGAAAAGTGGATCCAGGTGTTTAAAAACTGGAGGAGGAACTTATTCAATGTGACTGTCTTACGAAATTAGTGGAAATAGTATTATGTTTACCGAGCAGATCTACCCCTGTAGAATGAGTTTTCCCTCAATGATCGGCATTTGGCCAAATGAAAAATCTCGCCACTCAGTTTCAATGTTGAGATCTGTTTTGATGATACAAGTTATTTCTTTCATAGTAGTTCAGAGTTATATGACAGTTTATTGAAGAAGAAAAGGTAAGGTCGTTTTGAAAAAAAATGGTGTCAAATAAATATATTTTGGCATCCTTCCTCAAGCCTCATTAAGGTTCTTTCTGTAAACTGTTAGAGTATAGTTCCAGTTATATAGAGTTTTATTATTTAATTAATACTATAAATTTTGTTTGAATGTGAAAATGAAACAGGCGTAACTTTCACATGTTACAAGGGTGATTCAGAAAGTAATGCCTCCAAGGTGATACTTTTATTTGTGTTCGACAGATAGCACTGATACAGGTATCAGTGGAAAGCTTGCAATGTCAGCTACAAATGATGGCATCATTTTTTAACATAGTCCCCATTACGGGCAACACACTTGCGCCAACGCGAAACAAGGTTTTCCATGCCGTCGGCGAAGAATTGTGGTGGCTGCTGGCGACACCATTGCCGAACTGCTGCTTCCACCTCCGCGTCACAACTGTTACTGTAGCGTTGGCCCTTAAGGTGATCCTTAAGTTTGGGGAAGACCCAAAAGTCACAGGGCGCAAGATCCGGACTATAGGCAGGATGAGGCAGAATGTTTGTAAACCTCAGGCGTTGCAGTGCTTCCTGAGTTTTGTGGCTTGTGTGCGGACGAGCATTGTCGTGGTGCAGAATTTCCTGTTTATCTTTGCGAGTGCGTTGCAATCTGGCCCGCAGTCGCTCTAGAGTGTCAACGTAGCGATCTGAGTTTATTGCCTGGCCGTTTCGCAGAAATTCAGTATGCACGACCCCATCCCAATCCCAAAAGAGGGTCAACAACACTTTGCCAGCAGATGGGACAACTTTGAATTGTTTTGGCGGAGGAGAGGACGTGTGGCAGTACTCCTTCGACTTACGCATCGTTTTCGGGTCGTAATGGTGTGTCCACGACTCGTCGCCAGTAACAGTTCTGCGAAGGAAGTCGTCACCTTTCTGTTCATATCGCAGGAGCAGCTGCTGACAGATTCTCTTCGTCGACTCTTTCATGTCAGGCGTCAGTTGCCGTAGTATCCAACGAGCGCACATCTTCTTGTAATGCAGAAGCTCCTTAATGATATGGTTCACTGAATCAATGGAAATGGCGAACGTTGTTGTGATCTCGTGTTGCTTGATCCTGCGATTGCCCCGAATCAACTCGTCCATCTGATGTTTATGATCGTCATCAGAGGCCGTTGTGGGCCGTCCACTTCGGTGCTGATCATGGAGATTTGATGCGGCTGGATTTTGAACTTTCACAGTTCTTGCCCACCTCCGCACAGTGCTGACATCAACCCAGGCATCCCCGTAAACTGCACTCATACGACGATGTATGTTGCTGGGCGCACAACCTTCCGCAGTCAGAAATTCATTTACAGCCCGCCGTTTCAACCGGACGTCACCACTGAATGCCATGGATTGCTCCATTACTCTGAAACGAGAAGAGATAGGAAGGAAACAAGTGACATTATATAGCTTAGTGCATTAATGATAAACATTTCAGAATGTTTGCAGTACTATTGGCCAAGTAGTGGTCTTGGAGGCATTACTTTCTGAATTCCCCTCATATATTTTACGTTTAAATACTATTTTTTAATATTTTCAAATGTGTTTCATTTTCCTTTGTAAGTTAGATAATTACTTTCTGTGATCCGCCAGACTCCCATAGTAGAGTCATCGACTTTTCGTACTACGGGGATTGACAGGTGACACGCCCCCAAATTAATCAGTCACCGCCCCCAAATTAATCAAAGTCACCGCCCCCACGCTTCATTCAGAATTCTATTACCAATGCCCGCCCTTTTACCTCGCTGCGAACAGAAAAACGAACTACCAATTAAATATTGCCTAAAGAAATCTACTGCCAAAATCACTTGCCCCTTTGCTTGTAGGGAAATTAATGAACGGATCATTTGCATGGATAGCATGGAATACCTCCAATGGATATTCTGTATCCCTCATTTGCCATATTATGTCGCAACTATGTGATATTGGATCCATCTTTTATTGTAAGGTTTAAGGAAAGATGAAGTTGTTTCAAAAAGTATTTCAACTGAAAAATAATGTAAATTTAGAAGACCAAGTATGTCCTTCCTTACTCACACTGACTTTCAAAGTGGACATTTTACAATGTACACTCAGCCAATCGAAATCTGAGAGCACTCTTTAGTAGCTCCTAAAAAGTGTAAGTCCAGAAATTCAGCTATATGGCAACCTTGCAACAACATGAGTGACCACTGCGTTGATTTTAACACAATGAGTGTATTAATGCAGTTTTAGAGTACTAATCTTTGTGAAGAAAATAATGTTTGTAAATCTAATCGTGATGTAGTGAAAAATATGTGAATAAAAGTAATTAGAAATATTCGTTTGTTATTATTGGCCATAAAATAAATTATAATACAGCGATGTTGCTACATCCGTAATCATTACCGATGAAGTTTTGCTTATTCCCACTTGAAACGTTAAATAATGTTTTTGAAACTTTTAACAAATTATACATGGTTTTCATATGTATAGAATCTAACAAAATAGTAGTCAATAAAAGATTAGCTCATAAATGCACGAAACGCTGTAAGTGAAACAAAAATAAGTTTTATATAACTTTTACTTTGCTTTTATTTCAGTAAGAGTTGAGTTTGAAGCCTGTCTATCTGATGTGTTCGTGACCGTGCGCCCTGCGTCGCGTTAATTTTTTCCCCTTTTCGTCCATAAAGCTGGCGACGCGAGTTCGAATCCCGAAGCTTGCTCTTCCTTTCTCACAAAGCTCCGTCATCTATGTTCGTATTGCATGGACGTATTAGATTGATTCCTGTCAAATGTAAAGAAATCTGTCAACGATTACAATTCCTTTAATAAGGGTTACCCATTTCAAGGTTTAGTCTAATAATTATATCAAAAGTTTTAATAGTCATATCAAAATGTTTAGAAAGGAGCAGATTAATCGATGTCATATTCGCTTACGTCAAACTTGAGGTCAGTGACTCACTATCTGCTTTACTATAATTTAATCACTTGCATGAATTCTTAAAATACAAAAGGCTAACCAAATAAAAAGGGTCTGGCAAATTTTAAACACCAAATTAGAAACGGCTGGATAGATCGAGATCGCTGAACCCAAATTTGAAGTCAGTTTCTCTGTACCTGTTTTCGTTTAGGCGCTAGCCTCCATTGCAGATGGAGGAATCAAAATTAAGAGGTCCAATATTTTAGCTAACAGAGAGAACATACCAGATGGACAGGAGAAATTAACGGAGCTTTCTTGTTCTTGCAAGATCTAAATCCACATTGTTCTCACCTAAGGAATATCACTGGCTTTTTGATTTTGGCAAATTATACTACTTTAGAATTGCATTTCTTTAAGTAAACTTATATCAGGCCGCATTGCATAGACAAAGAAACAATTTCTGAGTTGCAGAATAATGGTTACGAGCTGCATTCCTTCTACTTTCTAAGATAAGTTGGAGTTTTATAAATAAGGTTGGTGTATATTATTCCTCCAAATGCATCTAATCAAATGAATGAAATATTTTACGTTTTGATAGAAAATTATATTGGCGTAGGTTTCTCAACATGGAGGTCGCGACCCCCAGAGGGGTCGTGAATTGTGTGTAAGGGGATAGCAAGAGGTGAAAAAATAAATGTAACTAGGGTTTGTAGGTTTGAATTAATAAATTTCGAAGATGATATATTATTTTTTTGATTGTTTTTATAATTAGGGTTTACTAAAATAACGTAATTTTTTTAATAGTTTTGAATAATGTACTTATTATGTTTATTATCAAATACAGCAGATCAACGGTCATGTTTTGAAATTTCATGTTTTTAGTTGTAGGATGAAAAAGGTGAGAAACGCTGGCGTAGGTGGAAAGCGAACCTATGATTCTCAGTATAGAAAGTGCACATTGCTAATCAAGCTAATAACCACGCCAGCAATCTGTTGTTATCCACCGATCCAACACATCAGCTTATTCTTATTACTTGTTTGCTTACACACTCATTTCGCTTACTTGTATTTTCCCCCTTTTTCTGAATATGATTGTATTCAGATATTGTATCGATGATTGTATCCTATTACGATTGATTCAAACATTTACATAGTTGAAATTAACACAAAAAATGGCATTTATTTACAAAGTACTTCTGTAAACATTTCATATAACTGCCAAAGGAGGTTGAAAATGAGAAATAAAAATGTCGTGTGTCGGGGTGTATGGAGGTGTATGTGGGAGGGGGTGTAAATGTTTTCGCATCCTAACCACAGCACGTGATTATCGAAACAGCGAATATTTCAATGTAGGTTCTGCTCTGACTCCTACATTCAGTGTCCAAGAAGATAATATAGTCACGGAAAAAAGTATTACGGGAACAAGCATCTAGTTTTTTTAAATTTAGTTCATAGATAGGCATGCATAGTTTGAGACTTTCGCCCCCACATCACCTGTTTGGTCATTCAATAAAAGTTAAATAACTGAAAAAAAATACTCCCAGAGAAAACGCAATCAATATAGGCTCTACACAATACAAAAAGAAGTATTTTCTCACTATATGCCAGTATTATTCATGCCTGGATAATTTCAATACATTGAGTATACATTTTATATGTCAATGTTTTCCTTCGGAAGATTTCAGGATTATTGTTAACTTTCCAATTACATTTTAACTTCCTGCTACTACTATGTCTTTTATCCTTATAGCGTTTAAATAGAAGATCTTGCAGTGCAACGTGCACGTTCCTCTAATGTTCATTGTTATTTTTATCCTATCGATATATTAAGAATATTCCCTGTATTTTTTTTTCATGATACCAAGCATTCCAATCCTGGGAAAAGTCCCGGCATATTTCTAATTATCCAGGAATACTCCTGGAATGTTAGGAATTAAAATGTAATAATCCTGGAATATTCTTATTGCGATGGACTCGTTTTAAACACATGCAGAGGATGAGAAACAAAGTAGTTTAAAAATACGTAAATATTCGAATCATAGAACTTTTAACTTTTGCTCTGGAAAATACATTTTAAGAGAAAAATAAATCTCAGAAAAATATTTTTTCAAACTTTGAAAAAACTTACTTTTGCAACTTTAAAGTTTCTTGCGTATATTTTCTTCCTATTTCTGAAGGTAAAGTAAGGAACTATTCATAAAACGCAATTACGAATACGGTGAAGACGTATTTTGTAAATACAGTTGTGCCAATTGCAAAGGAACTGTCCTACTTCAGAGCCTCTTTGCATAGCTGGACTGGTAGTCATAGTAGCGTGTAAGCGATGGGTATGCTTTTATGTTATATATATATAATTCACAGTCATATTCTATCCACTACTGGATGAGGCCTCTCCCAGAGTTGGTCTACTCTACTGCTCCCACCCTGGCCAGACCTGTTGGGAGAGAATATCCGAAACTCTCAACTGTGATCGCCACTGTCTTCTTTCACAACATCTCCCCAATTGTCCTCTCGGTGCTGGGTCAACATCGAAATTTTGAGCCCTCACCGGGAATCGAACCCAAGACCTCTTGCACCGAATACTAGTCGGTAGCGTACTCGACTTCAGTGCGCGCGGTACCGGGTTCGATGCCCGGTGGGGGGTCAAAATTTCGGCGTTGACCCAGCATCGTGAGTACAAGTGGGAGCTGCTATGAATAAAAGACAGTGACGATCACAGTTGAGAGCTTCGGCTCTCCTCTCCCAACACGTATGGTCAGCGTGGGAGCAGTAGACAAACGAGAGGCCTTGGATGGAATATGGCTGTGAATTAAATATATATATATATATATATATACACTTCTTTATGCGTATTTTAGGAAAATTTAATATTGATACGTCTATGTAACACCGACATAGATAACGGAGCTATGTAGAAGAAGTATAATGAAGTTAAAAAAATGGCCTCCGTGGGTAGGGTTCGAACCAACTTCGTCCGCTTTATGGACAAAAAGAAAACAAGAAAAGATAATCAGCACGACGCTACAAGCACGGCTATGAACCATTATGGTAAAACAAGCTTCGAGCTAAGCCCTTGTTCACATGTAAACAAAGTAAAAATTATATAAAGTGCCTTTTTGTTTAATTTTCCGTGTTTCATGTATCTATGATCTAATCTTCCATTTAATGCTATTTCCCTAGATTCTATACATATGAAAACTATATCCTACAATTTGGTAAAAGTTTTAAAAAAGGAGTTTAACGTCCCAAGTGAGAATAAGTAACACTTCATCCCTACTGATTACGAACGTGCTGATATCGCTGTATTAAATTTATTTTATGATCAATAATAGTGAAAGAATAACATTCTTTAATATATTTAACCTAGGAGAATGCTTGTCAGTAGAGGCTAGTCGATTTTCTTAAAATGTGTTTTTTGCTTTTAGGTATCTTAGGTTCAGACCGGAGAAATCAATATTTGAAAACAGGAGAGTGGATAATCATGTTTCGCGACGTAGCCACATAAATCATATTAGAACTTAGTTTTTTTAAGAGACCAACAAGTGGGTTTTGTAAAATTTGTTTGAAGAAATTGTACTATAGGTTTTGGCGGATTGCGGCCAGGAATGTCGAAACAAAGGATCGACGATTCTTATTGTTGTAGATAGACTAGATACATGTCCAATGTGTTCGTTGCTGATACAACGGACTCAAATTATTAATTATTGCATCTGGAGCCTTCACTATTACAGGTAAATGATTTAATGGATATATCCCAGTCAATATGGAACTTGTTATGTAGTCATGCAACACAACACTTAACATGTAATCACTCCACGTAGTCACGACGAATTACAATCCACATCATCATTTTCAAGTACACTGGGGTGGAGTAATATATATGTTTTTGGGTTCATGACTTACATAGCGTGAAAAATTATGAGAGGTGACAAATGTACTGTAACACTGTGCTTTATAAAATGCACATAGGAACGTACGGAACTGATGTTGGTAACGACCACAATGACTTGCAGGAAAAAGTAATTTAATTGATTTCGGACAGTTTAAATATTCTAGATTTAAGACACTACGTTCCTGGAGTCATTAAGAAAACTGTTGTCTGCGACTATGGACGTAGAGAACATGAATATGTTTTGTATAGTTTACAAAAACTTGCCGCAAATGTTTGTATGCTATGTCGCCTTCTGACCATTGTAGTCCATAGATGTTTGTGGACAGGTACTCGTTGTCCAATTGAATTTTAGCGGTAAGTATTCACTGTTAAAAAGCTGTTTAAAAATCCAAGTATGTGCGGTATTGAGATCAGGGTTGACAACGGCTAATTTCTTGACGATAAGGTCAATGTCACTGGCTTGATCAAACTCCAAAAAGTGGATGATTGCCTTCACACAGTGTTATTACACTGATGTAAACAGGAACTTACTTTAACCATATATACATGTACTGAGACAGAGTGCCAACTACTTTATTTAAATAATGACGTAAAATTTATGGTAGTCAAGGACAAATTGATGAATTACACTATATTTTCTGTATAAACGTTTCGGTCTTTATCAATCTGAATCGTTGAATGAAATTGTGAATAAACAACACAAGTAATGGATTGTGGAAGACGAGCACTGAACCCCATTAATATGTTAACAGATGAATCCTTGACGACATTCCATGTAGAATCGTCTAATATACTGGTAGGCGACAAAATAAAAGCATGCAGCGTATAGCCATTAGGATATTCTTCAGGTGAATTGGTATGCCCTGCATTTTAATGAAATATGACAGTACCGGATATCAAAATATGATAACTTGGAGTATACAAATTCTTTGCAAAATTAGGAGTCAAGGGAGTGGGTGGTTAAAATTTTGAACCAACCTGCACTTGAAGTTTGTTAAGATTAAAATGATATAACTTGAAAGGATTTTCATTGTATTGTCCATTGAATGCAGTATTTGAAACAAACCCAATAACAAGACGTTTAGGTACTTTTCCTAAAAATAAATTATCCAAATTGAAAGTAGATACATTTTTATGTATAGTATGAACACGTGTTTCTACATGTGTCATTGAAAGTTTTGCAGTATCCTGAAGCATATATTGATTTAACTCTGAAGAGACACATCAGCAGATATTTCCATACGACGTGCATGCAGTGTGGCTTCCTCCAAGTGAGCTTTGAAATCAGATTGTTGTGCCGCCATAAGACAGAATGCATCTTTACTACGACTGACTTTGACTCGCATTTTAACTTTATTGGGAAGAATATGAGCAATCGTTGTAATATCAGTAAAAAGACGACCTAACATTTCAATAGATACACCACCTGAAATCATTGCACTACGCTTTTGAAATCCAACATTGGCATTAGTTAATGTATTAAACTGTCCCGCCGTATCCTTATACGATAAAGCCGTTTTCAAATGAGTATTGGTAGCATCTTCCCCGTAGTTGAGACCTGTTCCAAGATAGGAACGGTACGGATAGGTTTCATTAGAAGACGAAATGATTTCATCATTCAAGTAAACATCGACTTGGGCGCCGGCCGGGTGGTCGAGCGGTCTGCGGCGGTAGGCCATCGGCTCGAAGGTCCCGGGTTCGAGTCCCGGCAGGGGCATGGGTGTGGATTTTAACTGGTTGTAAATGGGCGAATCGTGACGGGCCGAAGTCCAAAGTTACTAGACTGGCCCATATAAAAGTAAAGTTTTTTATCGACTTGGGCAAACATGGAATGTAGGAAATTATTCACAGGTCCAACAATATCAGCTGCAACGGGTGGTGGTCCTCCTGCAACTACTTGTAAATTATAATCATTTTCCCTTAGTACTTTCATTTGACATAGAGGTAAAGTTGCGAAGGATGAATATACTCTGAAGTATCTCGAGGAATAACAAATTCAATGGGTCCTTCGGATGTGAGTGTTGAAATAGGTCGATAGTCAACCATACGTGATGATTTTATAGCAGTTTGTGTCATGGGTACAGATACCAAATCCAATTCATTGGTACAGCACTCTTTACTAGCAGGTGTAAGAAACGTCATGATGATTAACTAAAATATATATTTCGGTCTAGTACTTGTACGTTTACGACGCTGTGCGGGTGGTCAAACACGTGCAGGAGCTCTTCGTTCGCATGCGCGTCGTCTATCACTACTGGTAAGACACTGATTTAATCTTGTCTTTAAAGCTGATCCTGCTTCGCGTGGTTTTACGGATACCTTTACAGGTCGATTTTCAAACATATCCCCATCACCTTGAATTTCTGTTTGTAGCGCTTGTCGTCCAATGGCTTTCGCGCCTTGTTTAATAAATGACATTGCAAATCGAAAAAGACCGCGATATAAACTTCCGATTCCGTGGCCGCAGAATACAGAATTTCGCGTCCGCGATGTACTGCTACTTTCATTGCGGGAGACGCGTAAAGTGAAGTGTCACCGTCTATGTTCCGGATGCGAACGGCAAATTACGTCTTACATGATCCTTTAGTAGCATTTCAATTGTATCGAAACTTAATTTAGATAGTGGAAAATAGTGGATGTTTTTAAATGTAATAGTTTGCACTTTTCCATAATTTGTATTTGCCATGGCCACAATTCGAAGTAATGGTGCTTTTGTATCACCTACATATTGTGGCCGAATTAGATCCGTGTACACAAACACTTGTTGTGGGTACCCAATACCTAGATAGGGTTTTTGTATAGCTCCAAGTTTTAAAATGTTAATGCTAGGTTCAAATCCTATTGGCAATGCTAACATAGGAGAAGAAACTAATAGCTTGAATATTATCGGTGATCTTGATTTGAACTGTATTGGAATTGTTAAATTCTATCCATGATAAAATTTTATTGAGTTCATTGTTCGACGTTCTCATAATATCCCGAAGTAATATGATATTTCAGTTTTGTTCCGTCCTTTAAATCGAACCAAAAGATATTTTGTCCATCAAGAAAATTTTAGATGAGAGTGGAATATGAATTTCACTAAGTCCAATCCTCCATGATGGATCATTCAATTGAATAAGATGATTGAGAATATTACAAAAATGGGTAGGTATATTATTTCTATACGTTTGTGTAATGAACTTTGAAATATGAGTAATGTAAAAATTATCATCAGTACTTTCCGAAATCATGCTTTCTGTTTAAAATGAAGTGTAATGCTTGACGTTCCAAATTGGCATGGCAATTTTTGTCCACATTCATCTTTAAAGTCTACCTGTAAAGTATCAAAATATGGGTTTTCCACTTTCAGATACTGTGACCGTTCAAACATATATGATTTGATTTCACCATACTAATACTCGTGGAAACTAAGTTTTCGAAGAAGTTTTCGAAAAATAGGTTGAGTCTTGACTACATCAAGACAAAAATTAATATCGGAAGAGATAGTATAATATAAATTGCATGAAAATGGTGCAGGAATGGTTATGATCAATGGTCGTTTACGTCAACTACGCGGAAAATAGTGAATGCTATGATAGTCTATGTTTGGATAATTACTAAACCCAAGCAGGTTTTATAATACGGATGTCATTCCAATTACATAATGTCGTTTAATATAGACACGATCGCGTGTAATCATAATGTAACATACGAGGATCATCGATGCCTGTTGCATCATCTTCATCCTCGAGATTGGGGTCGTCACTTACAAGTTCAGATTCAGCATCTTCAACAGCAGCAGTAAGTTGTGCTTCTAATTGCTAATTCATTTGAATTACTTTATGTAAATCCTGAAATTTGATTTGTAACCGTTCTTTTCCATCCTCCTTTTCTTTTGATTCTTGTTATGCTTGTTCCTTTTGTTGAGCCTCAATAAATGTGGAATACTATCCAACAATGTTGGTACGGAATCATAATACCCAGCTGGAAATTTAATATTATATTGTGCTTTCTTTATGCCTTTCGTTTGAATAATCCTTTGTTCCTCCTTCTTAATATTATAAAAACTCCAGGGAATACGAATTCCCATTAACCCCACTACCCAATTTCCTTAAATGTATTGGTTGAACAAGTTTTGTTGTATATGACACAGTAGTAGTATCATATACATTTAAACTAGCATTGGACGGAAATGTTACATAAAATTCATAAGTATGCTCGGATGATGTCATGATGCTGACTGAGCAGTTTCTCGTCGTACCCAACTATTCATACTTGGTGGATATCCTAATAATTTGACATAGCTGTAATAATGTTTTGAAGTTCCTGACTGTAAAAGTTTTCCTTGATGGGATCACCATTCCAATCATTGATTTTATACATAATACGATTACTTTTAATATATTTGTCAACAATAAAAATCTCACGAGACCATTTGGGTAAGTATCCTTTTTTTAGTTTATGTTTATATTTACTTACACAAACAGTCTTCGGATTGTAGCTTACATTTGAGTTTAGTTTTGGATTTGGTACCATAAAGTTTTTGCCACACTTGATTCACATTAGTATCATTCACATCTGCAGGTGCCATCTTGATTTTGGAATGTGTATTGTGATTGTCACAATGTACGAGACGGTCTAATACGTCAATGTACTGGTATGTATTTTCTGCTGTAAAGTACTTGTATAAAGTACTCTTTTCTTTCAATGTGTGAATGAATCGTTCTACAAGTGCAGCTTTCATTTCCAAGTGAACACTATGTTGATTGACACCATACTTTTCAAATACACGTTTCATGTGGTGAGTATAAAATTCCGTCCCTAAATCCGTTCGACAATGTGCTAATGGTAATTTCAACGATTTTAAAATTTTCGTAATGTCTTCAGCCACAACAGGACTCGTTTTCTTTTTGACGGGATAACATGTTGCATACCGTGAAAAACATTGATTGAACATAAAAAAGTATCTGTACCCATAATTTTTCTTTTACACATTTTGCATATCTGCTAAATCCATTTGTAGTAATTCATTCCAACCACTTACATATTATTTTCGCGGAAAGGTTTTACGTACGGGAGCATGTAATGTATATGCATAATGCTAACCATTTTAAACTTTTATTTTTGATGTTTCACTTTTTTGTTGTAATTTTCTAATACTTCCCAGTGAAACTGGATGCGAATACGTATAGTACATTTTTGATAACGAGATGTTTACATTTTATAAAATCTAAAATTTCTGAACATGGTGTTGGTATTACGTTCTTTGCTTCTGGTTGCTTTACTTTTGGCTTTTTGCTTTTTATTACTTCACGAATAGGTAATGGTTTAAATTGTTCCGTAAACAAAGCTGCACCTGAACCAAACTTAAAATTAATCAATTCTTGTGGAATATGAATTTCCTGCAGTAATGGCTTGAGTCTTGTACGCCAGGTGAATTTCGTGGTTTTCGTTTTCTTACCACGTCATTTACAAGATTAATAATATTAGCTCCTGGGAGAATAGTATAATCAATGGTTACTACACCGGGTGGATCCCAAGTGATACGGTTAGATTTAATAACACTCCTGTTTTTCGACTGATAGTTTTAGGAACGGAATCTAAAATGAGTTGAAATAGTGGATTTGTAGAAATACTTTTTGTTGTGATATCTGATTTTACGGGATGTGGTGCAATCGGTTGATTTCTTGGTGGAATATTGCGCAAGTACCTATGTAAAAAATTCTTGTACATTTTCCATTTTTCCTCTGGTGTTATATCCGTATGTGTTGATACATTTTAAGTATCTTGATCTAATCGAGTTTGGTGTGATTCCTTTGATTATACTGATGATGCCAGTTGTGCTGTTGCTTGCTCGGGTACAAAAATATTTATTTGAAATTGAGACGTTGCCATGTTACCTATTGAAAAGATTTCGAGCCACTGCAATAATATTTATGCCACTAATTAAGGAAAAATACCCCTCCTTTTTGTAATAATAACTTTCGTCTACGTTTAATACTGGTCTTTGCAAGAGATAAGGCAAGCAACATCCTTGTACGTCGACGTAATCTTGCTTTCTGATGTGCTCAACGGAATGTTCCAATTTATGGTATTTTTTGCCACTTGTGCAAAGGTTTGAATAACGCCTCCTGAAACTTTTAGTTTATCACGTGGGTTCTTAAAACTATAAGATAATGACTACTTAATAAAATGTTACGCGAATGTTTGCCTTTTGGAAATAAATTTTGAACAGTGAAGATGACAGTTAAACGTTTGTGATGACTGTATTTCGTGAAAGGTAACTACTAGTACATTTTTAATATTCTCTGTAGCCACAGAGTAAACTTTTGTAGTCGGTGACTGTAAGGTCTTCCACCACACGTCACCGTTTATTGGTAGTCATCTGATGGGTCTTGGTTTCGGCTCTGGACACAGTTACAAATCCTGGTTTTCTCCGAATATTATTGAGAGAAAACAATTTTCTTCTTCTGTGATCAAGTCGTAGAAATGGTCAAGAATAATTTCATCTTTAGGAATATGTGAAAAAATAAATTTTCGAATTTCTTCCGCCGCACCCCCTATTTTTTTCCTTTCGTAATATAAACATCATACACAAAATTTCACAAAAATCCATCAACGTTAAGCCGTGCCGCAAAGCATTTGATTTCTGTAAAATAACATGAATTTCAATTACACTCGATTTACTATTTGTCAATAAACGTATAATAATTATTACACGTGTCAAAAGATCAATATACATTTTTCCTCCGTAATTCAGAATTTACTGGTGTTCAAATACAATCGGTTGGTTATTAAGCAACAAGTTACCAGCACCATAATCGTGGTCCGTACGTATAGTAGTACAATGTACATAGTGTTATGAACCACTGTGGAAGAGATACTTGGATCTGTTTCTCATGCCACTTGTTTTGTTAATAAACTTTACATTAGTTAGGAATCAATCAGCTAGTAAATCCAAATAAAAATGATAGTGGCTGATATTCCGGAAAAGGGAGAAAAATATAAATTTGAAATGTAGATCGACTTAACGATAACGTTTACTTTTTACATCAGGTAGCTTTTCCGCATCCTGGAAACAAGTTTCTATAGTCTTTCGCCACTTGCAAAAGGAATTGCTTCTGTTCTTCATTTTTAGTTAGAATTGCATTGTAATCTTCCATTATTTTCAATGCTCTTTCCGCTGCGTCATTTGTAACATGCAGCTTATCAACTAGTTTTTTCCCGAAAAGAAATTCATCATTTGTCGACTAGCAAACCGGATCAAGGGCCAGAAAACCTGTAGAAATCCGAAACCTTTCGAAGAACTTCTTCGTTTTTCCTGTCACAAAATAAGCAATTTCTTTTCCTTCAATACCATCTATCTCACTAGCGTGCAGTTCAAATCGCTTCATCGTTTCATATGAACTTTCACCATTTTTAGATTTATCTGCCATTTTCTGTTTTTGTTCATTACTAATATTCTCGTCAAAAAATGAAAGTGCCACACACTCCTCTGAGTGGTACCAAAGATGCCGGGAAAACATCAACGAAGCTACTCTCGAGACATCAGAGTTTATGAGTTTGTACGTTTGAAGGCTCTTCAAAAATTGCAAATCTTGATGTGGTGCACGAGATGCACTGGAACAAGTAAACCAAGCTTTTACATACAATAGAACAAGAAAAATGCACACTTGACGCAGTCCTTCTTCTTCCCGCTCACTTAATTTAAACTGATTACGGAAGAGAAACATTTTTAAGCAATATAAGGCTTTTCCCATCCACCTCGCGTGATGTACAGCTCCAGGGCAACGGAAAGAAATACCTCGAGGAGGCGTACTTCCTAGAAAAATCACTGTAAGCTCCAAAATTTCTCTGTAATCTTCTCCGCAATGCTCCATTTCCAAATTTTGAACAGCAAAAACTAGCACATCTTTCTTTGTGTTGCAGAGAACTGAATTGACACTTCGATCAGAAATTCCTGTAACAAAATTGTTGTGTTGAAATCTCGGCCACCTCTGGACCGGAAGAAGTTGAAACACATTCTTCAAATACACACTTTAAAACCAATTCAAATATATGATGCCTACACGGAAGATATAAAAGATCTTTTCCCAATTTCTGTTCAAGAAGAATACAAGCTCCATTGATACGTCCAGTATTGGAAGAAGTTGTGTCAAAGGACAACCCCTGCACACGTTCTTCTATTCTCCACTCTTCTAGAGTGTGAAAAACACTATTG
>JAGDQP010011205.1:39064-53622 GCA_022664845.1 Lepisma saccharinum
TTGAGCAACATAGGAAACTGCTGTTTTCTAAATCTTATTCTTATAAAAGATTAAAATGTCTTTGCGGCACCATTTATCGTCGTCATAACGAACTCAAATTTATACAGGACACTTTTCTCATTAAAAGGAAAAAAATTAAGGGGTGCGTCTCAGATATATACAACTCGGGAAAAAGACCACCCTAATACACGATGCTACAAAAGTTTATCATAGCCTACCGTGTCCATCTATTCATGCAATCATAGATGAGCCTATGATGTGATAAACGCTGGCAAACAAACATTGGAAAACGACAATGATTTGTTTTCATTTTGCTTGTTCTTGTAGGTCATAACGAGACTTTTGGTCCTACTGGTTTTACTCTTGAAACCTCATAATTTTCAACATTACTGTCGATAATGTTGAAAAATGATGCACTGTCTTCGACAATTTTACTTTTAGGTAAGTCTGTACGCCGTCCCCACTTGCCATACAAGGAATTCAAAAGCAATTTAGCAATGTAACACAGTCCCATTTTTTTAATGTTCTCATAGTTTATTTGAATGTTTTAGTGTTTTTGATAGTCTTTTATGTACTGTTGCTTTTTTCCTTGTTTTACACTCGGCAGGAAATTCACTCGTTTCCTGCTTCATTGTGTAAAAACTTTACACGTACGTTTTAAATAATCCTGATTGCATTTTAAATTCCCAGACTTCATTAATTTCTTTTACTTCATATCCAAACTTAATACTTCCATGAAGTTCTGGCGTTTCAAAGGTTCCCCTGAATTCTCTTTCTTTCTGGCGTGGCAGTCGTTATTATTGGTTTCTTCCATACATATTCTGCGTAGACCAAAGAGTAATTTACCATTACATGAAAAATGCAATATTGGAAGAATAAAATCCTTTGGTGGAAGAATAGTTCAATCTACAAACCATGTACATTTACCAGTTTTGGAAAATTGTTTCTGTATACGCGTGGCATTCCTACTGGCAACGCTCTCCGAGCCATTAGCTATAGATACAAGCTTGTTATGTCCGCATAGTTAATGGTTCGATTTTCAGTAGATATATACGGACTACGAAAATATGCTGTTCTTCCTCCTTTAAATGCAAGCTTCGGAATTGGCCCATCATAGGGATGTGCGCAGTGAGTGTTAGTAAACTGTTGTATGTCCTTGTTTTTCTTGACTTCTTTATCCCATTGGCATTCCTATATTTCTATGAAGGTTTTGTTCTTCAAACTACGCATCTATTCTGCCTTTTTCACGGTAGGATAATACCGTTGTTGCAGAATTTCTCCACTATCTAATGAAGTATGGCGGAGACAAGGATAACACTGAAAGTCCGTGGAAAAAACATGCATTGAATTCTGCAATAGTTACTTCTCCTGTTTTTCATCTTTATATATATATATACCTACCTCCTAGGGACCTACCTTTTGTTCTCCTCTATTATGTTTGATTTTTTAACCGGTAGTATGTGCCAAATACTCTAACCATTGCAACGCCTTCTTACTTTGCTTGTCTCGGTGCTGGAATCCCAGAGGTGGCAAGACAGTTATGCTATTTTCTTGCAAATATAATGAGCGGAACACACGCATAGCCAAACTGGCAATATTAGAGCTCTAAAGCAAACACTTTATCCCTCTGTTTTGTCCTCAACAATATTAGAAAACTTCACAACTGCCTGCGTTAATAATAAGACGCCATTCTTACAGTAGCTAACCAGATCTTTTTGTACGTTAAATTTATAATGCCATGCCATTAATGCTTTAGCATCATCCTCAGATTTATTTTCAATATCAAATCATTTAAGATTTGGAATTTGACCTTCGTAGTTTTCGTTTTGTTTTGTATTGAACATATATGGAAACTCACATTTCTTTAAGTTCGCATCAAGACCTAATGTCTTTGGCAATTTACTTAGTTTATCGTTCATATAAAGCAGCATATCTCTATAAATATTACGCTGAACCTAAACCATTTGAATTTTTTGACCGTTCATGATACATTCCATATGTTTTCTGTGTGCTTGGTCTTCAATCAAGTTTCTCTCAGCCAGCATCATGTCAAAACCAAATCCGTTATGTGATAAACAGACTACCTTCTGAAATTTACGCCTTGCAATTAATACATAATTTATAAAGTCTCCCAATCTCTAAAGTCTTTTTAATATTACCCTTGTTTGATCGCCACAACTATTACAGGGACGCTCTGTATTCGTTTCATTCCACCATTGATTGCAGCGGTTGGAAGCACAAACCACGTTCACTTCATGCTCCCTCTGCCCATTTCATTTGCGCCTAATAGCTGAGTTTCACAATTAAAAACTATTACCAAATATCTGTCATAGTGTTGTTTCTTTACTGTTTGTACATGGTAGTCATGGCCAGGTAACGCAAATCTTTCACACAAGGAACAATAAATTTCTCCACAAATGTGCTTTTGTTTTCGGAGGCGACGACTTATATTTACAAGCCTCTGATAAGTACGGCACTGTTGCACATCCTGACGTAAGGATCAATTACTACACTTTGATGGAACTTTATGATTAACAAAACATTCAAATGAAATAAATATTCTATGGGAATCATCGTTGTAAGTTTGAAGTTTCCCCTTCAGAGAGTGTCCTTGGATCATCTTTTTGGTGGATTTCGTGTGTCTGAAGTGTTTTTCATAAGAGTGTATATGTGGCGTGCAGTGGTTTTCTTGGTTTTTTAAAATATAATATAAATATAATCATTTGTTGTGCTAAGCCCTTCTCTTCAGTGTGTGTGCTAGTGAGTTAGTGCCCTTCAGCATGTCAGTGGTTTGTGGTTTTGCTAGTGGAAGCTTGGGTGAAGTGTTCTCTTAAGATGTCAGCTTAATTTGGTAGACATCAGGGGTTGGTTTGCTATCAGATATGTATGGTTAATGTCTTAAAATTTCTCATTTCTCTCTCTGAAACACAAGTCTGATTCATATGTGTTTAGATAGCGAAATTACAGCACTTTAACTTGGTTGGAATATGTTGAATATCTTACCTTGCACTGCACTATAGTTCATGCTACTTTTCAAATGCACGTTCTACCCACTCAACATTTGTTTCCTCATTTCGGAAATTAGTATGGTTTAAATTACACGGAATTTCGACAGTGTGTCCGTTCTGCTAAACGAAAGATTTTAACGATTCGCAATACTTTAATTCGATTATCAACAAAGTTCAAAGCTTCCTCGTTTTTTCGCAAACCGTAAGCCAGTTTGCTCATAGAAATCATTCTATAAATCTACACCTAACCCAACTATAATATGTCTCGACTGTATTATCGAATTGGATGTTAAGCTGTGTTAACAACAAAATTGAAAAATACATACGAAATGTTTGACGATAATTTTCGAAAATCAAAGTAAATATCTGCCCAGTAGTTATATTTGTAATTAATCTTTTTCGTAGAAGGAAATATTATGTTTCGATGATTGTGGAAATTTTGTTTAACTGAGCTAAAGTGTAGAAAGTCTACCATATTTAGAGATTAAAAATATCCTAATACTTTTGAAAAAAATGTGTGTACATTCTTGTCTCTGCTCATAGGCAGAGCATTTCTGTTAACGATTAATTTACCTTTTGATTTGTGAAATTAACAGCATCTTTAAAAACACGTTTGATGTGCTAAAGATTTTTATTGGAAACTTTTTTCCCCACGAAATTCAACAATCAATCTTTTGCATTGCGTTTGTTATTCTCAAGCAAGAGTAAATTATATTTTACCAGATATTCCTTGTGTCAAGGGTTTTATTAAGAAGTAGGTAGTTTACCAACTATGTGGTATTGATGTAAGGTTCCCAACCTTTCGCTATTTCAGTTCACGGAGTGTTATTTAAAATGTATATGAGAAAGTAACTTCAGATGAAGTGTATTTTTTGACATTTTGATTTGATACTTCTGCAAACATTAGGGAGTAGTCAAGTCAGTTGTTCTTATCTAAATTTCATAATTAATGTTAACAAGTGCGCGGCTGCGTTGAGCCTTGTACATTTTAGAGGCCTAGTTGCGTTAGGTCACTAAAATTGTGTTTTATGTTCTGTTTTTCCTGTGGGTTGTTCTCGTTTGAGTCTTCCATCTACATCTTTTGGGGGGTCTTTTCCTGGTGTTTAGCTTTTTGCCAACTTTCTGCGTTTTAGCACTTCTCTTCTGACTTCTCCGTGGTTCTAGACTAGTGCGTGTTTTGTCTTCGATGGTTCTAGGCTGAAGCAAGGCACTGATGTTTAGGTACCCGCCTTGTCTTCAGGTCCGACAGCGATTCTCTTTTCTCTGTTTGTTTTGTGCCCTCTCCTGTGGCGTAATGAAGGCTTGTCTCCCAGGTGGGTTTCATCACGTTAAGGGATGCTTTGGGTAAGCCCCCTTTTCTGCAACAGGGCGCCGCGAACCCCCTGTTTACTTTTGTTTTTACCTGCCTTTGAGGAGATTATCCAGATAATTGAATTTTGGCACTTAGAACCCCTCAAATTTGACAAATGAATTTGAAGTCTCAATATATAGAAAAAGAAATGACGCAGTGTAGCGACTTTTCTATTCTTGGTAGGGGGAAAATATGTTACGACCCATTTTCAGTTGGTCACAACATTTCTTACCCTCTCTCTCTTTCTTATGTGTTGTCTTTTTCTTTTTCGCTCGTGTTTTATCGATTATATTTTTTCGTGTTCGGTAACTTCAAAGTGTTTATTTGTCCACATATCAAAGAAGCCGAGCCAGTAAGATCATTCCTCTCATTGTTGATTGGCGGGATTTCATTCATATTTTTTTTTCTTTCATCACTTAATATTTCTTTGCATATGTTATTACCTTATTTCTTTAACAACTTTTCTTTCGTTTAAAATCTTCAAAAACAAATTTAAAAATCTGATTGTTGATTTATTTTGGTCGGGATTTAGGTGGTTAAGCTCCTTCCTCTCCTTGTGGTTTGACTTGATCCTCTTCGCTGATTGACTGAGCCTAGTCAGTAGTACAACTATGGTAGTTGAGTAGAACAAGCTGCACAAAATATATGCTGCTTACGAAAATTATGTTTAAAGCAAATTTATAAGGCTGCCCATGTTTTTTGAAGGTTATTTAATATATAAAGGTAACCAAGAAAGCTTTGTGGCTCTTTCACCCACCACCTTCGAACATCGATATGTCACCTAAGACGTTTCTGGAAGATCAAAAATAGTCCCCATCAGCATCGACGACCTTCTGTCAACGTTCTGGAAGGCCATGGATTCAATCGCAGTAGAACTTGGTGAGCCGTGAAGCGAAGAAGGTATCAAGTGCATTTTGCACCTCTACTAGGGATTTGAACTGGCGTCCTCTAAGGTGATTGTCCAGGGAATGGAACAATTGAAAATCGGACGGTGCAATGTCCGGGGAGTATGGCGGATGCAATAGTGTTTCCCATCCAAAGCGTAGAATGGTGTCCCGGGTCATCCTAGCCACGTGGGGCTTAGCGTTGTCTTGTAACAGGAGGATCCCTTTGCGATTCAGAAGTGCTGGCTCCAGAGATTTGAGTTTATCTTGAACACGGCTTAACTGTTGACAGTACACAGTTGCATTGATGCCCTGACCAGCTGGTAGCAGTCCCCGATGCAAGATGCCACAAGCAGTCCACCAAACACACAAAAGGACCATCTTCTGGTGCAGTGCTGGTTTCGGCTGTTTTGGAACCGGTTCATGGGATGCTAACCAATGATGACGGCGCCGTGGAGCTTCGTACAGAACCCACTTCTCATCACATGTCAACACCCTGTCCAGAAATGGCTCCTACCTCAAACGAGACAGCAAAGAAACACAGGTGTCTGCTCGCGTTGCCTTCTGGCCCGGAGTCAAATCATGTGGGACCCACCGACCCAACTTGTAGTGCTTTCCAAGTTGATGGAGGTGCTGCCGAATGGTTTCTCCACTAACACAGAATTGCAGTCCCAGTTCCTCACATATCTGGCCACTGTTCGCCTCAATTGTTGCCTGAAGATCTTCATTTGGTACCTGTGTTGGTCTTCCTGCAGGTGGTGCGTCTTCGAGTGTTTCGTCACCGTCCTTAAACTTGGTAAACCACCGCTGCACTGTCCGCGTAGTCACGACACCCTCACCAAAGGTCTGGCATATCTTCCGCCCCGCTGCAGCTGCGTTTGACCCCAGTTTGAACTCGTACAGTATACATGTCATTATGACGCTCTGTGGAGGTCCCATGCTCACTCTGTACTTCCGCACGTTCACGGTAACTGAACTGCCACAACCAGGTAGTATGTTGGCTATACCCACACCAACAATTGACCTTCGCCCGATCTCCATTCGCATTCAACTCACGGTGTGAGGGCCAATTGAACACAAACCACCACAAAAAGCGACAAAACTTTCTTAGTTTCCTTATATAAAGCAGCATCAACTGTTGAAGAATATTAATTTTGGGAAGCTGTTAGTTCACTTTTGCACTTTCTCAGGTCAGGTACTGAGTCAGATCCCTCAGGAGTTCCTAAAGAGTTTGAAACAGATCTTTGAACTCATGAGGATGATGCAGACCGGTTACGCGTAGCATCCAGGTGCCTAACTGGTAAGCGTTAGCTTGGTACAGTAAAATCAAAACACAAATACATACTTACAGTGATTTTGTGAAGGACTTTCCTAGTCAATTCAATACTGAACGTTTAAAGAGAATGAAACTTCGACGTTTACAAAATGTTAAACTTGTGAGCAGCGATTACAGATCAATTGTAGACTTTGCTTGGAGTGTGCAAAGACCTATAGGGACCTATGCGGTGATGGTGAGGAAGATGATTTGCTTGACATTTTGTTATAGGCACTTTCTCTCTCGTTATGACGTCACATACGTTTGTTAAAACTCAATAACCTTGAAGAACTAATAGAATATTTGACGTTGTGGGAATTATCCGATATTCATGATGTAGAACTCGATCTCGAATCTTCGTTGGAGGCGTCTAATATTCAGAAGCGCAAATTTGTCAGCAATAACGAGAGTACTAGTAAGGACAGTAGAAAGAAATTGCAGGTTAGGAATGTTCAGACTACAGCTAATGCTGGAACTCAGTCTTTGGAGTTGGGAGCTGAGTCAGTTAGTTCAGATAGGCCGGTGACTCCGAGTGGAGCTACTGTAGGTACAGGTAATGGAAATAGGAATAGGACTAGGAATGAGAATAGATATAGAAGGTGGAATAGGTAGAATTGTACTAATCCTTATTATTCAAGATTTAGATCGAGAGGTGACAACGGCCAGAATAGATATAATAGAGACAACAACAACACACATAGTTACAATAACACACAAAGCACGTCCTTATAATTGTAATAACACGAATAGATACAACATGTCTAACACAAACAACAAACAACACTAATAACAGAAAGAACAACACTAGTAATTCGAATAATAATAAAGCTAATCAAAGGTATTATGAAACAACCAGGTGAAGGGCACTTATCCTAGTTTTCATCACAGATGCGGGTGTTGTTCAGTCGCCTATCCGATACAGCAACCTGCCCCAGTGCTGGTAGCAAGTTGCACCACCGATACTGTTTCGAAGTTGGATATCCTGGACCGGGTAATTCCGGAAATTGTCAGAATTCATCGGGTAAGGCTTTAAACTTCCGGGTCGGTCGCTAGGTGGGTCGTCTAGGGATCGTGAGGATGAGTTAGGTCGACCCAGCGAAGAGCGCATTATCTATGTGACTAGTGTTAAAGTTGTGGAAGAGAAACCTTTGTATTACAATAGGCCACTTACTAAAGCTCAGTGGAAAACTGAGGAATTTTTCAAAAGTTTAGGATATGAGGATTCTAATATATATCCTTCGGTGGGTGATACCATTGAACCCAAAGTACGTTATGTCTGGAAGTATGATCCAATTGAATCACCTGAGGATTTACATCGATATGCTCGACCTTGTTATTATAAGCCGCCTTAGGGTTTTTGATTGTATCGAAGAAAGAAAACAGGAATTGTTAAGTAAGGGGAATTAAAACTCTTCCTACTTCTCCATCCTATCTTTTTCATTCGGTCATGAAAACCTTCAGAGTTTGTTGTTCTTCAAGAAAAGAAATCATATTTTGGGTGTAATGCATTTCTTTTAATTTCCTGGTAGGGGGGAAATATGTTACGACCCATTTTCAGTTGCTAGCAACATATCTTACCCTCTCTCTCTTTTTCGCTCGTGTTTTATCGATTATATTTTTTCGTCTTCGGTAACTTTAAAGTGTTTATTTGTCCACATATCAAAGAAGCCAAGCCAGTAAGATCATTCCTCTCAATGTTGATTGGCCGTATTTCATTCTTATTGTTTCTTCATTTTATTACTCAATATTTCTTTGCATATGTTATTGCCTTATTTCTTTAACAACTTTTCTTTCGTTTAAAATCTTGAAAAACAAATTAAAAAAATCTGATTGCTGATTTATTTTGGTCGGAATTTTGGTGGTTAAGCTCCTTCCTCTCCTTGTGGTTTGACTTGATCCTCTTCGCTGATTGGCTGAGCCTAGTCAGTAGTACAACTATGGTAGTTGAGTAGGACAAGCTGCACAAAATATATGCTGCTTACGAAAATTACGTTTAAAGCAAATTTTTAAAGCAGCCCATGTTTTAAAAGGTTATTTAATATATAAAGCAGCATCGACTGTTGAAGATTATTAATTTTGGGAAGCTGTACTCTTAAATTTTTAACAATAGAAGCTGAGAATTGAATTTCTGCAGTTGGCGGTTTACATCGTTCAAAATGGATGCCTCTGGAAGTGTTTAATGGGAAGAATTTGTGAAGTATATCAGTGTGTGAGGGGATTTGTTGTGGTATATGTGCTGTGTAGTGGGTTTTCTTGTTTTTCTGATATAAATATAATCATTTGTGGTACTAAGCCCTTTTCTTCTGTGAGTGAAAGTTATTCATTGTACCTATAGTATGCCAGTGATTTGTGGTTTTTCTAAAGGAAGCATGTGTCTGTTTAATTTGATAGGCAGCGGGGTCGGTTTACTACCAGGTACATACAGATGCTTATCAGAATAATGGAAACACCTGTAGTTGGCAACACGTCAGATGTATGGGTTGGCAGTGGTGTCGTGGCGACCGCAGCGCCGGACTGCTGGTGGTGGTGTGTTAGGTCGGTCTCCATACTACGTCAGGCGTCGTGGAACAGGAGTGTGCAGTGGCTGCAGCAGACGGAGGTAGTGTAAAATGGGAGACCTCTCAGAGTTTCAAAGAGGGCAAATTGTTGGTGCGCGGTTATGTGCAGTGAGTGTGACGGCAGTGGCTAGTGTGTTAGGTGTGTCGCCAGGGACAGTGTCGAAGGTGATGACGGCCTACACAACACACGGGAAAACCACATCGGGGAAGCGGAACAGTGGGCGGAAGAAAAGCATCAGTGACAGGGCACGCCGGGTATTAAAGCGCATTGTCACGCGGAACCGTCGTGCCACTGCTGCGCAAGTGACGGAGGAACTCAATCAGCACCTCCCCCAACCTGTTTCGACAATCACAGTCCGCCGCGAATTACATGACATGAACTTACGGGGTCGTGTTGCACGGGCCAAACCTCTCATCAGGGACCAGAACGCTTTAGCACGCCGCAAATGGTGCCGCGACCATGCAACTTGGACCGTTGACGACTGGAAACGTGTGGTATGGTCGGATGAGTCATCATTCACCCTATTCCAAACCACGGGCCGTGTTTATGTGTGGAGAACGCCCAAAGAAGCGTATGATCTGCAGTGTCTCCGCCCAACTGTGAAACATGGCGGCGGCACGGTGATGCTGTGGGCCGCAATATCATGGTTTTCATTGGGTCCTGTGGTCACACTTCGCGGACGCATCACTGCCAACGATTATGTCGCAATTTTAGGAGACCACTTGCATCCTATGGTCCGCATGTTGTTCCCGGACAATGACGCCATATTCCAGGATGATAATGCACCCATTCACACAGCTGGAGTTGTTGCAGCGTGGTTTGAGGAACATCGGGATGAAGTTCAACACCTCCCCTGGCCCGCCCAATCCCCAGATCTCAACATAATTGAACATCTGTGGTCCATCTTGGAAACACGACTCCGGCGACGATTTCCACCTCCGTCCTCTCTCACACAACTGGCCGATGCCCTGCACGAGGAATGGTGTAATATTCCACTTGCTACCATTCACGACCTTTATGCCTCCATCCCACGTCGCATCAAGGCTGTTCTGAAGGCGAAAGGTGGCCCGACACCATATTAATCTGGTAAGTTGCACTTTCGTTCAGGTGTTTCCATTATTCTGATAAGCATCTGCATGTTTAATGTCTCGAATTTCTCATATCTCTATCTGAAGTCTAATTCTGCATAATTTACATTTAGATAGCGAAATTTCAGCATGTAAAGTTTTGGTTCGTATACTTTGAATATTATATCTTGCACTATAGTTGATGCTACCTTTCGAATGCACGTTCTTTTTGCACTCAGCATTTTCGTTTGCTCTTTTTCGGAACTCGTATGATTTTAAATTGCCTGCAATCTCTGTAGTATGCCCTTTTTTATTAAACGTAAGATTTATTGATTCACAAATCTTTATTTCGATAACCAGCAGTTTAAAGCTTCTTCGTAATCATTGGGTTCGCAAGCCGAAAGCCTGTTCGCTCATAAAGATTTGTTCTGTGAATTTACACTTAAACAAACCCTAGTATATCATGTTTGTATTTTCAGATTGGAGGTTAGGTTTTTGTTAGGTTAAAACTAAAAATTACATACAGAATGTTTGACAATAATTTTGGAAATATTAAAGCAAATTTCTGCCCAGTAGCAATATCTGTAAATTAATCTTTTCGTAGAATGAAATGTTACGCTTCAGTGATTGTGGAAATTTTGTTTAACTGTGCTAAAGTGTAGAATGTCTACATCATTTGAAAAGTAAAAGTAACCTAATCTTTTGGAAAAGAAGTGTGTGAAATCTTGTCTCTGCTCTTAGGCAGAGCATCTCTCTAAATAATAGTTTAAAGTTCCAATATGTGAAAGTAACAGCATTTTTGAAGATAAGATAAGATAAAATTAATTTTATGGGCGGTAACAGCTTGCATCTTGGAAATACTTCGTGATTTGCTAAAAGATTGTGTTTGGAAACTTTATTTTTCCTTTCAAGAAATTCAGCAATCAATACTTTGGCTGTCATTTTTAAGTAAAAATAAATTACATTTCACCAGATATTTCTTGTGTCAAGAGTTCTGTTAAAAATTAGGTAGTTTAACACCACTGTGATATTGCAGAAAGGTTCCCAACCTTTCGTCATTTCAGTCCGCGGAGTGTTATTTCAGGTAAAATGAGAAAGTAACTCCAGATAAAGTAAAGTTATGATATTTTGATTCAGTGCTTCTGCAAGCATTAGGGAATAATCAAATTAGTTAAGTTTACCTAAATTTCGTGTAAATGTTAAGTAGTGCGCGGCTGAGTCGAGCCTTGTGCATTTTAGGGGCCTAAAATAGGGTTTTGGGTTCTGCTTTCCTGCGGGATATTTTCGCCTGCGTTTTTCCACTCCCTTTTTTGGGACCTTTTCCTCGTCTTCTGCTTTTTGTCAACTTTCTGCGTTTTGACACTTTTTTCGGGTTTCTTCGATGCATGTTTCGTGGTACTAGACTAGCGTGTGTGCTGTCTTCGATGGTCCTTGGCTGAAGCAAAATGCTGATGGGTAGGTACCCTCCCTATCTTCAGGTCCGATAGCGGTTTTTTTTTGTTTGTTTGTTTTGTACTCTCTGCTGTGGCGTAATGTAGGCTTGTCTCCCAGGTAGGGATTGATGTGTGAATTGATGGGTAAGCTCCCTTTTCAGCAACACCCTTGTTTGCTTTTGTGTCTATCTACCCCTTTGAGGAGGAGCCGGTACATTACAACAGGATTTTTTTCTGTCATTACAGTGACAATAGTAGATAATAATAACAAAGAAAAAGGCTTGTTATTTCTTTCCATTCAATCAGGAAAGAAAATCTAAAATTGAGAATTTCACCTATATTTTACAACTGTATAAACCACGCTGTATATTTTACAACTGAATAGCAGTTTTGAGGTAGAACTTAAAGACATAGCTTTAAATATTCTCTTAGGTGTTTTTCAAATGTTTTTGAATTATACAAATATCTCAACTGGTTTGTGAAATGTTTTACTTTATAATTCGCTGTTTTTGGAGAATCTCATTTTTGAACACTCTGTATATCCTGAACTATGAGCAATATTAAAAAAAAAAAATATTTTCAACTTTACTTGTATATGGCATTCAATGTACCAAATATGAAGGAAATCAAAAATAGTCGAGCGACCACCACTTGTCAAAATTCTGTGGAATGACCTACTACAATTCTATTCGTACAGGCACTATATTCTTGGGTTCCTCGATACTTATAAATTAGATAATAGCTTTAGCCTGGAAATCTAATCTGAATAGCAAAATAAATTTATTGCGATCGCTGTACAGAACTAGTCGACTTTATGTCATCTGTAAAAAAATAGTTTTAAAGCATTTACGTCCCCTTCCCCTTTCGCTTCTACTTTGGCTCTCCCATGTGTAAGTTTTCTTTTTCTCAAAAGCCCCACTTTCTGCGTGCCAGACATTTTTTTACGTTTTGACAAATATTTTTCTTGTTACTGGCGTACTTCATACGAAAAATTAAGATTAATGAAAAACCTAAACGGAAAAGTAACGGAGTAAGTATATATAATTGACCTGATTGCGTACACGAACATAAGAACAAACTATTTGTGTGAAATATGTAACAAGATCTTGTGCTTGCTTTCAAACGAAAAATTGTACATGTATGACACTTTCTCTTTTTTGTTTGCCTTTTTTTTAGGAGAGAAACCACATCCTTCCAAGTGATGACGAAAGCGCTTTAAAATAAGCACCAAAAAACTGAAAGCTTTCATTACATGAAAAAAAAAATCACATTCTATTTTCAGCTTTCAACTTTCCCTTTTGTCTCTATGTGTATCAACAAGCTTGTGCGTGAGCATGTGTGTGCGCAGGGGGGAGGGGAAGAGGGATGAGGTCTGTGTGTATGAGATATATCTCTGCTCACACCCGTTATAATCTTATCTACTTTCAGACGTAATTCACTACAAGGCTCTGTAATAGGATGTGTGAGAGTGTAATATGTGTTTGCTTGTCATTTTTATGCGGAATGTGCGTGACTATGGTGCTAGCGTGCATTTCTCTTTCTCAAGCTGTACAAGCATCAACAAAAGTTGTTTGTTTGAGATTATTTTTTAAAAAAAGATCCTTATACATATAAAATATGCACACTGTGCACGTGCTGCTGCTTTATTGAACTAGGTCGGGAACCAATTTGAAAAATGAGACTAATATTTCTTATTTATTCATATCCAGCAATAAAAAGTGTGATAAGCGCGTCTAGTATGGCACTTATGGCTTGATTGTACAGCACCATGCAACAAGTTTCACTTGGCTGAGAATTGTCGTTGTCCTGTTTTGTCACGCAGAGTCTGACGAAGCACACACGCTTCGTAAGCTATGACAAGCAACATCCACCACCTGTATTTCCTTTAGTACTAGTCTACATACAGGTAGGCATGTGCTAATTAGGAAACTTAAAAATAAACAAGAACTTCATTTTATGTTTTAAAAATAAACTTTTACCTGTGCTTTGGCTTCCAAGTTCTGTTTCCATATTCCCCAATCAACGTGGATGTTTGACAGGATCTGTAGAGGTATTCTTTCCCCGCACGGTATATCCATATCCACGTCTATCTGTCATTAATTTCGGGAGAAACTTCTCAACTTCGACAAATACAGCAGGCACTAGGTAATACTCGAAAGAAGAAACTTATTTAGGGAATCCGCCAGAATTTTAAGTTTGGAGGGTGTAAAGTCAAAATTGGGAGGGTGTAAGTGGAGTTTTCACGGTTGATATCGATTTTTTACACTAAACATGTTTAAGAGGGGAGACTGACAGAATCACTGGTTAAACTCTTCCACAAAGTTGATGTCTCTCGGAAAATCAAAAGGATTAAACCACACAGGAATAAAAAAGTTGATAAATATGGTGATTCCAAATTATGAGGAAGAAGTTTATGAGATTCCTCTCACCAAAGCAAGGAAAAATTTGGTAGGAACGTAATGTCTAACAGGGTTCCTACATGTAGTGGCGCACCATTAGAAATTACCTATTTTAAAAAACAATGATGTAAGACGTCATGTTGGACGATGCAGCTACGCATTTGGATGTCTCTACCCGCAAAACTGATACATGTAGGCCTATTTCCTATATGTCAAGTAAGAAATCTCCCAAAAGTTGTCCCCAGTAGCTTGGCACCATCTGTATAGACTAGTAATTTATTTCCCATTCAAAAAGAGATTTCTTTATTTTTCATATCATATTCATCTACTGGTCCATAATATCTCTTCAACGTTTCTTTCAAAGAAATCTATTCGGAGTTGTCCACTCCGCAGGGATTTTTTGATCTCTCTGGAAGTAATACCCATTTTCGTATGTCCTTGAGAGCTTTTCGTGGGTTACTTTTCGCACTCTAGGGTAAATAGGTCCTGTAACTCCCTGAAGGAAACACTACTCTTCCATTGCACAATCGAAAAAACTATTT